>JAVSBT010054781.1:0-17182 GCA_033118115.1 Pharyngocirrus eroticus
TCAATGGAAGTTTTGGTGAAATTTTCGTTCATGTTGCAATTTGTTCTAGGTCAAACCTTATATTGACTGGACTAAAATACAACATGTGATCATATCAAATTATTCTTTTTAAAGCAATTTCCATAATACATGTATTTGAGAATTGTAACAAAAATTGGGCATTGGTAGGTGTTCATAATCATCAACTGTAAAGCGGTGTATTGGTATTTTACTTAATGATCTCATTAGGTATTTATTACAATAGCTCATTGGAATGCAATTTCTTTGAAGATAAGCCTATATTGAAAAACAGAATACCGTCTATAGAACCAATAACAAATCATTGACAAAATAATGAATTGCTTTCATAAAAAAGGCTGATAAAGGTGCTTTTTTATATACATTTCTTTGATCTGATAGGTGTCAAAATCTTCTACAACAATAATAAATAATCATCTTTTTAAAACTGAACAACAGTAACTGCAATATAATTGGTTCCAGATAAATAATAACTGAAGAGTGCACAGAGGGCATGGACTGTCTATATCTCTCCTACAAAAAAAATCCAGGCCTCGGTTGATTTGTGAACTCAACACCATGGAAACTACTTCCAAACTGTCTGGATGAGTTTCAAAGTCTGCTATCTTTTCCTCTCTGTTGTGTAACTCAATAGATTACATACTCCAAGAACACATACCAGAAAAATGCCTGGAATTCAGTGACTACAAATCCACATGTTTTCTATTTCTTGACATTTGTCTCATTTCTAGGAATTCTAGGTGTTTAGCGTATCTTCCTGGTAACTTCAACGATTCCATTAGAGAAATTTCTTCTGATATAGACTAGACAGTGAGGGTATTCATTTGAAAAAATAATCTAGTACACCATAACATATTGATAGCATAAACATAAACTATAAAATAAAGTGGGGATACAAAAAACAAGCCTGGTTTTGTCATGAAGTGTAAAACTGAAACTCAATAATATGTGAGTTGATTCAACAGCATAAATAAACTATTTCAAAATGGTTTCACAGCAACCTTGTGTATAGATAAGTTGAAAGCCTTTGCATTTCCTTAGAATACACCAATTAATAGACATAAAAAAATACAGGCAATTCATTCATATTCCTAATTCTTTGACCATATTCTAAACTGAATTTTGTAAACTTTAAGTTATTTAGTAATACTTGTATCCCAATATCAGGAAAATACTATAATATTAAAGAGACAATATCATTACCAGCTGATAACTTCAAACTTAATAGAATAAAAGTTAATCCGAATATGTTTTTCATTTTTTTATTAAATAGACACTCAAACAAATAAAGATATATACTACCATATATGCTAGAATGAAAAAGAATAAAATAAATCCCATGAAGGGTATCAAAGTTAAAACAAAGCCAATATTACCTAAGCAAAAATCAAAATGAGTATTGGAAGACCCAAGAATACCTGGAAGAGGGACACTGAGGCGGAAATCAAGAGTATTGGATACAAGTGGAAGGAAATAGAAAAGATAGCGAATAACAGAGTGCGATGGAGGAGTCTTGTTGCTGGCCTATGCTCTGGAGAGAGCTTAGCTATAAGGGCATAAGTAAGTAAGTAAAAAGCAAAAGGCAGAACCTGTATGGGCCAAGTTCAGCCTTGGTTTCACTACACATACAATGGGCAGCAAGCAAAATTATCTTATAATTGGAATTCCCCAAATGAGTATCATGATGTACTAAATGGTATGACTTCATTGTTAAAATATATACCTCTACGTTCACTATAGACATGAATAGTGACTTGACTATAATGATGAAGAGTAACTAGCATTTTGCCAAGTTACATCTGTCACTCCCAATGACATCAGAATAATATGGTATTTTCACATATATTCATAAGTAATAACATTACTTGCAGCTTGAGGGATACTACCAAGGTGGCACTGTTCAATTTGATTGTTAACTGGACAATTTTCTTTTCAGCATTGATATAAAAAAGTTAGAGTGAGGCATGCCATTGTCAGAAGATTGACGTACAACACCATCTATATATATATATATATAATTGAATACAAACGCTGTTCTGTCACAGTTAAGTAGACTGCAATTGTAACTTGAAAACTTTTATTTGATGGACATTCTAAAAATAAGTTGGTTGTCTCTTAAAAGTTCATAAAATGAGTCACAGTGTCCCATCACCTAAAATCAACCCCCTAAAAAACCCGAAAAAAACACACATGGGAAATAGGGAACGATGGGCATACATATCAGCCCTAAAAAGTTGCGATTCACTAAAATAAGAAATTTGAAGACATACAAATCACAGAACCTCTAGCTTTTTTTTCAAAGTTAAGGTTGTCTCTAAGTTCCCTTTGAAAGGCTTTACAAATTCATATAATATATATGAGCTGTAAGTAATAATCCAGTTGTAATATATTTTAGTGGCATAAACCAAACAAGTAAAGGTGTTTATCTATGTTACTAATATCTGAAATATTTCTACTTCTAACAAACAGTATGTTAACATTTGTATTCATGGGGGGACAGTTTGGATATCAAGTTTGCTTCTTATCTATATATTTAGAGACAATTTCTACCAGTCTAACAAATGGTATGTTAACATAAGTATTCATGCAGACAGTTTAAATATCAAGTTCATTTCATTCTGAGGTGATCAAGGGTGCAGATTGCACCTGAAAGCTTCTCTTTGAGAAATTATCTTTGATGTATTGAAAAAGTTTTAAAACAAAGTTGAAAAAAATCAAGTTTATTATTTATATATTAAGAGAAAAACAACAATTCTCTATTCAACAAGACATGATAATGGAAGTTAGGAAATCATGTACACTTTTTCAGCAAAATTCACACAGGACTACCTATTGAGCATATAGTGTATAGATAACATATTTATCATGGTTTATGGTATTGGTGATTGGTGTGTTACTTAACACCATATTTAAATTTTTCAAGTACTTAAGTATACTTAAAAAGTCACATAGTATAAATAATAGTTGTAGTGGTTCAACTTTATCAATAACGGTATGATCTAATAGGCAAATTTCCATTGTAGACCACTCGATTTTTTTTGCGGAAATCCTGGGATTAATTGACCAAAGTTTTTAGAGAAATACCAGTTTCATTTTAAAAATATTTACACAAAAATATCATTTCATTTGCATAAAGATGAAGCGTACATATTTTTGGTGTAAAATCCTCACTACATAAATTAAATGATCTTTTTGATACATGTCTAAATGAACTAAACCGGATTTAATTTTAGAACCAATTTTCATTATCTTTTCAACCAAAAATTCTCTGTTGGATACACTTTGACACTTTACTATGCCATTTTGTGCTGAGGAATTGATAGTACTAATACTACAATATGATAATATAAGGTGCGTCGTATCTTGGGGTTATGGTTAGGATTTGTGTATATTTCTGAGGAAATGGCCATTACATTTATATATTAAAACTGTTTGGACTGCCTACACTCCCAAGGCAGTAAAAAACACCTTATAATATGCCATTTTCCAATCATTTTATTATCATTATTATTATTATTATTATTATTATTGATCAGATGAAGATGTTAAATGTATTACTACATAATCTGAAGATTGTTTAATAAGGTCTTCATAAATCTGTAATAATAAAAGCAGAACAAAGTGATATCAGCCCATAGCTATACACTCCACATGAACAGTTCAATATCATAACCCTATACACACAATATTAATAATGCTACCAAATACCATAAATTAAACCATATTCATAAGATAAAACCCAATTAAACAGTCAACTACAAGACTTAGACAGGATAAAGTCCAAAATAGTTGCAGCTGTATTTGTGTATTAAGAGGTTGTCAAGGAGATGCATGCAAGGTTGTTCATTTTCTTATAGTATTTCTAGAATGTTCAAGGAAACAGACATCAATTATACCACTTGGGTAGAAACTGACAAAAACTCTATTCTGTAGCTTATACACTTTGCTCTATAGACCTACAGTGAATATATATGTGGATGTAGTATAAGAAAAGACTATGTATTTTAAGAGAAATATGTTTTAACCAATAAAAAGCAATAAACCAATATTTTACATTTATAAATAGAAATATCTAAAGAATCCCCCTATGCTTTTGTTCCCTTAATTCGTCATGTATGTGTACACATGTTAAAAAACCTTTAAAAAAAACCAAAACTTTTGTTATTTATAAAATCAAAAAATTGCTCAAGCGCGTATGTAGTTAATAACTTAAAGCAAGTATATTGAGGTCAGGTATGTTTTTTTGAAAAATTGAGGTACGTGCATACTCCACTTCTCTATCAATATACTACTGTACTAGTAGTTTCATTACAATGAAAGCATTTCTTTATGGATATGGATTCTCCATCTCTTTCTAATCTATTTGTAACCAGTTCTTCCCTATTGATTTCTCTCTGACAGGCATTACTCATCAATATCCTTTGTATAGAAGGATTCAGAAAATCAGAAATGTTGAAGTAGTAACACTAAACAGCACATTTAAAAAAAATATAATAAATCATATAATTCTTTAATAAAGAAAATCCTGAGTGGTTTGATTAATTATTAAGAAATGGTTGCCATGTTGTTCTGCCAGTTTCATTCAATTTCTGTTAATGTAGCTCTCCTTGGAAGTTGGAGTCAGGCCACTATCTGTCCAAGGATGAATGAGTCACTTATTGTTTTCCCCTTCCATATTTGTAGCTATGTCCTTATATGGATCTCATATCAATTCTGATTCATCCAGAAGTTCTTATAAAGTTGAACAAAGTACAATTTTAAGTAGAACTGCTACATCAACATGGTCTGAATTTTGGAGTACATGTGAAAAAAATATGACTTGTGTGTTGTATCACCTACTTCTGCAAGTTTCCAACCATGATTTGACTAATAATTCTCTTCAAAAAATGATTTGACTTCTTTTAATCTCAGTCACAATAAATTGAAACATTGTTGTAGAACAAAAATAACTACCAAACCTTTACTAATGGAAGTTCTTGCATCCATGTTTTGTATATAATTACTTCATTGATTGTTAACTAGGAAACCGTTTACAACAAAGTATTGTTTTCATGGTGTAAAGATACCAGTTTTGCATTCTGAAACCAAATATAGATTCTCCTTTTCTAACCAAAATAGAAACTATGACATTTCTTTTCTATTTACTTTCTAAAATTAATTTAGTAATAATATACAGGTAAATCTGATAGGTTAATTCATAAAATTGATGGAAGTTCGTTTTTGTTTGAAGTTCAATATTTGCTTAAATTAAAGGAATTCCTGTTTAATCTATTACTAATATTAGACATCAGTACTGCATGTACACATACATACTTTTTTTCACTCATGCTTCAGGATGCAAGCTACTCAGTCAAAATATCATATATCATTTATCTTATCAGTAGTTCAATGAAGTGATCATTTCTGAAGTTTTATTACAAGTTAGGTTTCGATAACCCCCCCCCCCCCCATCCCTCACTTCTTGTATCATATCAACTATCTCTGATACTGATGCATATCTCAGCACTCACAAACCTGTGTTATATTGGTACTTGTTATAGATAAAGACTAGTTTATGATTGATATGGATTAGCATTTAATCTTAAATCATTATGGGGAGAGACTTAGTAAAGCCTTTTGGGGTTTCTTCTCTCCCCTCATATATATTATCTATCAATTGTATCATAAATGTTCATGTATGTATATACGAAATAAAGAAATTAAAAAATATATATATATAACAAGGGAATGTAGACTTATTCCATAGAATGAACAATGCTTTTACATGATCAACATCATATTTTGTGTTTTATTGTGTTCCTCAAATTCTGAAACTTTGCTAAGTACTATCAGACTAGAATCAATAGGAAAATTACTTTACTGCAAGTTCTGTTTCAAACACATATACTTGCACAAGAAAATTGGGCAAATATACTTGTAGTATTTCTGCGTTTATACATTAACGAATATACTCCTAAAACCTATATTGTATTTTCCCCCAGAAGCACATTATACTGTATATATACTGAACAAAAATATAAACGCACTTTAGTTTTCCATGTCAATTAAACAGGGTATTCTGAATTTCCCCATTTTTCATATTCATGACCTTTAGTAAAAGCTTTATCCATCTCAGGAAGATAAATAATGCTTATATCCTAGAATTCTAGGAAAAGTTAAGATAATGATAAACTTGCCTATCTTTCAGGAAACCAATGTTCCCAGAAAATATTGAGATTGTTAGCCCTGCGGTAATATATTTTGAGTCGGGGATAAGAAAAAATCATAATAAAATGCAACAAAACTTGCTATTAAGTAACAAAACTAGCTTTAAGAAGTAAGGACGCTCTTAACCGCATGGTACGTTAAGAGTCCAGCACCGAGAAATATTGTGCAACTCCGTTTAGCCCTCCAGGAAGAGTAGAATGATATTCAACAAACATTCATCATTTGGTTAACTCCAGGCGAAGAAGATGTAGAACATTGCGTACTGCTAATGGGGTACATACTAGGTATTGAAGTGCCATTTTTAAAACTGACCTCCAGCGTCTGCTTTTTGCTCTCGTTAGTTATCCGCCGCATTTTTTTTGCCGTAACTTTCCAATATTGTTTAGAAATTATGATTAATGTATATGCAGCAAAAATATTTTCCACTTACGTAGATTACATTGATTTATAATGCAAAGTATCAAGTGGTGCCTTTATATTTTTGTTCAGTATATATACCAGTGGCAGTCAGACAAATATTTTATGTAAAAGCACACACACACACAAACACACATGGCAGGTATAAAATGATGAACCTAACAGAGTGCAACAAAGACCATTTTTTACATAAAGCTGCAAACGTTTCTCATCATTTGGAAAATCATTAACAGACTTTCTCTCTTGCCAAATTCTTTTCTTTGTTGAACACACATGGTAAGCAAACCAAAGTCTTGAAGATGATGTTTGGTGGACGAAACAATGATCAAAATATTTTTTGAAGGCTACCTCTTCAGAATTTCAAAAATGTACATGTATATTTCTTATAATATACAGAAAAGTTAACAAGGCTCTTGCTACTGATAGCAGTGCTTTGGTCTAAGCATCAGAGTAAAGTCTAAATATTTCAAAAAAATATGAATTTCAATTCTATTAGTCTTTGATAATGGATTAGACATAAACAACTTACTATTCACTAAAGTATTAAATCAGGAAGTAAAAACTATCAGTAATCTTATCATTACTTATTATAATTCTTAAGGATTGTCAAAATTTTAACTAGGTTATCATACATTAATACCATCAAAACAATGATATATCAGTTAATCATAAATCTAAGTTGATTAATTGATCACTCAATTGACAAAAGATGTCAATGACTGTCCATAATCAAAGGTAAACGAATAAAAGAAACATAAACAAACATTTATTTCAAATAGTCTCACTTTGTCTGCAAGTAATTAGAGTTTCAACCATATAATTATATTCAAAATCTTGTCCATATAGTCACTTGAAATGAGATGGAAACCATAGGTGTTGCTGTATCCACTTTGTAAAATGAACTGGGGGAGGGGGAGATAGTATACCACTTTTGTTCAAAGGGAATTATGAACAATAGTGAACAGTCATCCAATAAACACCTTTGATAGTAAATGTTGATCACTGATGAAAAAGACAGTATTTTGGCTATTCACAGCCCATTTTAAAGATTACTGTTTGATAGTACTTTGATTATTCCATTCATTCTCAAACTGGGCTGTCCAGTAGACTTCAAAATTCTAAATATAAACTAATTATTTTAAATGTTGGTGTCTATTCCTCAACAATGATTTTAGTTATAGGTACCGAAAAGTAAAAAACAAAATAAATATTAATATTTTCTTACCACTTTTGGCTGGAGCCTTTACATGAGCAAGTCTGAGGAGATCCCTGTGTGACCATCCATTCCTAGAAATATATTTTGTAACTGCTTCTGCTAATTCCATAGGATCTTTCTTAATGTACCATTCGTTCACAGCTTTTTTCATAGCTCTACCCCAGCCTGATGTGGGTCCACTTAAATGTTCAGCATACTGAACAAAATTAAAAAATTGTGTTGGGGATTTGCATACTTCTCCCATTGCTTTATATGCTGCTCTTTTTGTCTTCAAATCCCCTGCTTTTTTGGCACAAACTGCCAATGCAAAGACAATAGGTTTTTGTTTAGTTGCACAGCCACTACCACTAACTCGTAAAATCTCTTCAACTACCCGACATCCTTCCCCTCTTTCCAATAGCGCTACCAAACATTCTACATTATGAAGTCCTAATTCAGATTCTCCTGTACATAGGTTGTTGTACTCTGACCCAATGCAAATGAAACGAAGCACTCTCCCAATCTCACTGATTTCACCATTCATTATGCCATTCATCTCCATTCCGTATTCGTCAACAATAACAAAGTCGCGACCACTCATTACCGTACCTGATCTTCCAACCTTACAAAGAAATGAATCCAATCTGTACAATACTCTATCTTCCTTTTTGTGTATTCATGAAAATATACGATCTAAATCCAATCCAAACTTCAACAGCACTTTCTCAGCCAATCCTAGAACTGTCAGAGAAACTTTGTCAAGTTTTTGACAGGTGCTGTCAATCAGAGATTAGGCACCATACTCAGGTCCTTCCATTGACATCTTGTTCTATCTTCAAATATATTTAAAAGTCGTTTATAAGAATGGATTAGAGCAATCAATATATGACTAGTCCATGAGTCAATAGAACCCTGGCCATAAGATGAATCAGTAACTGTGAAGCCCTCTCCCTGGCATCAACAATGCATCTGAGTAATGCTGTTGCGCATGCCTAAGTATCTGTTATTTATTTATTAAAAGTTTCGTATTAATAGATAATTCATACTATAATGGATAACTGATAGTTGATATCAATAAATAATGTATAGCTATGGGATAAATCATAGATATAATTATACGCACCATGATTCATATTTTACTTCATTGATCGATTGGTTTTAACCTTCCTGTGTCACATGATCTGTACGGTCACCACCATATTTTGACAGCCATGGCAAGTCAGTCAACGGGAATCCAACAACTGCTTACAGCAGAAAAGCGTGCTGCTGAAAAGGTTGCTGAAGCTAGAAAACGTAAGCTACTGCTGTTTCTTTTGATTTCAAAACAGTTATAAAATGATTACGTTATATCCAATTTTGATCGGTCTCTTCTAAACCATTCGCTCCCACTTCACATCAATACATTACATGTCACATGATTGATGAATTAGCATTACCAGATTCTAATGTACCATTTGTTGTTGGGAAATACTTTTAATGAGTGACTGTAGAGTTTATATGCACAATTCAAGTGCTTCATAGTTCATCACATTCACCTTGATTAATCCTTCCATAGTCTATAGTATGTGAGAGAAATGCTCCAGTCAGCGAGTGGATGTAGTTCCCAGAATTGGATGTATACAAGCAATGAAGCATCATATGTAACAATGTTCAAATTTTTTTTCTAGGTAAGGCTAAAAGATTAAAGCAGGCAAAGGAAGAAGCTCAGGCAGAAATTGAAGCCTATAGACAAGAGAGAGAAAATCAATATAAGGAACATGAAACAAAGGTAAGAAAACAAAACATTCATGACATTGACAAGTAGTTAAGTTGTTGTTCTTTCTCCCAGTGACGTACATTACTGAATGAGTTGGGAGCATTCCCAAGGACTGCTTTAGGTGCTGGACTGTCTGGGAAGACTGAGGCAAAATCATTAAGTTCTTCTCCTTACCTAATTTTCTATGATACATTTGTTTATTTTTTAGGATGCATTATCTCTTGCAGGCAGTTTTAATGAAACTGTAAGGCAATGCTCAGTCAATGGTCTTAATTACATAATCATTCGTAGATGCAGAATAAGAATCATGTTGCATACCCTTTTCCATATTAATAGTCCCAAAGTAGATTTTCCATGTTAAAGTCACATAAGAAAAGGTTAAATTGCATTTTCTTTTTACTTTTAGAAAATAAATAATTCTTACATCTAACGATTTGTTCCCAAATTGAATAGTGTTCATTTTTAGAAGGATTTTAAGGATTAAGGTACATAAGATAAAAATTGGACTATAATTTTGGAATCCTCTATAATTTATGCAAATATTGGTTTTCATGGGAAATAGTATTTTGATGAAAATTAGAGACATACAATGATCATCCATATGATATCTTTGAGAAGAATTATTCAACTTTGGAACCATGTATTTGAGATAATTGCTTACCTCTCATGAGGTTTCTCCCTCTCCTAGAGGGCTTGATCAAATGAATGACCTGAATGGTCATCTGATGTTGTGAGATTATAATTGAAAGTTGAATAATTCTTTTCAAATATGAATCTTGGAACCAATAACCTATTCAAATAAATAATTGTATGGTTGTTCTTGTAATTTTTCAGATTCTTGGTTCTAAAGGAGATATGGAAGCTAGAATAGAAGAAGAAACCAACATGAAGATTGTACATATAAATCAAAGTGTGACAGCTAATAAAGAAAAAGCTATGTCTAGATTAATGACCTTAGTCTGTGACATTAGGCCTGAACTGCATCAAAATTTGAGATTATAGAGGCCATATTTGTGTTCTAGTCATATTAGTGTCTTAATTGTAATATAAGTATGGACACTAGTTGTAGAAAAATGTATTCATCCAGGCGACCAGAAAATATTGTAAAGTATGGGAAAATATGTGGTCAACTAGAAAAAAAAGGTGTTTAGATAATGATTTGTCTCATTATGGGACAAAAATTGGTTTGATTTAGCAGCACATTAAAACTGCATATGAATAAGTAAATGATGATGTATGAGATATTACCAATATTCGTGACTAAAATTGACATCTTCAGTGTCTGGTTAATAACTGTTAATGAAGTCATTAGATTGAACTTGTATAGAAAAAAAGGTACATTTATAATTATGTCTTAATGTTGTGTCCAAAGATTCTTAGTAGGTTGATACTGTACTGTTGCGTCTTGCTGATATTCACAAATGAACGCTCTCTTGATGACATCTTGTGGGAATGTAAATAAGTTTTAAGGAACAATGAGAATGATATCAGAGGAATATGATTACCTCTATATCAAATTTCCATAGTACCAAATCAAAAGGTATTATACACAAAAGTGTAAATTTCTATTCAGAGTATCACAGATGTCATGATTTATATTACCATTCCATTGCAGATCATGTTGTTACATTCAGTTGAATAAAATTTGTCTTATGACCAAAAAATTAGTTATGTCTTTGTTTTTTTCTTCTTTTTAACTGACCCCATGTTCCAAGTCAAAGACAGTACATCTCTATTCTTCATAGAAATAATTATATTTGATGGTAGTATTGCACAGATTTGTTCCTGTGTTTGTTTGTCTTGATATCTGTCCTTCAATTGCTAAGGAAATAATTCTGGCCGGGTGATTTGTGTACCTCAGAATGAAAGGATTTGTATAAGCCCTAGTCTTAAAATGTCTCTAACAACAATAATTAATGGTCTTTATTGCACTATTCTGAATTTAATTTGCAAAGTAACATGTAAAATAAGTGTTGGGATTAGAAACAATATCAGTGTCACGATTTATGTAGGTTAAAATGTATGTGGAGGCCCAGCACAATAAAATACTTTCTAAGATCATACTTTACTTTTTACCCTCACCTGATAATGAGGAATTATGAAGGTTATATACTTTGCTTCAGATAAGTAGGGACAATATCATATTATCTTTGCATGTAATTATAAACTGACATATATTCTAAAAATAAGTTTTTATACTGACTCATTAGTGTATGATCATGACTTTACTATGAGGGTCTTCTTGGCTGCCTAAAGTCTTTAGACAGCCAAAAAGACCCTCATATACCAAACAAAAATAAATGCAATAGAAGAGGTACATAATCCTCATATGGACAGTTTAAGTCATTTTTTGAATAGTGGACAGAACGATTAATACAATTCATAAATATGCCATAACTCTTTCTACTGAAAACTTCCTTATAATCCTTAGTGGATGTTTGTGGCTATCATTATGATTGGTATAAGGGGCCCAACTTATGACATCACTACAAATCAGCCATATTTCCCTGAGATCGATGGAGTGAATAATTTTGACATTTCTAGCTACCTTAAAAAACAGCAAACATGAGTGGAAACCAGGGGATGGAATCTCTCATCCCCGTGGTGAATAAATTACAAGACGCTTTTTCATCTTTAGGGGTTCCTTTATCTTTGGATTTGCCACAAATTGCCGTAGTAGGAAGTCAGAGCGCCGGCAAGAGTAGTGTATTGGAAAATTTTGTTGGCAGGTATGTATGAATGTATGATGTATACCTAGGATTGTATGCCTATGTGTTTAAAATTATGACAGGAAAAAGATGATCTTTGTGTAAAACCCAAGTAAAATGATCCTGATATTTGAACAACTGCTATGTTGTTGTTTTGCTTTTGGGCATTCACCGTACTTTGACACTTGAAGGCCATGTATCACTTCCTGTCAGTTACCTCCCCCAGTGAAATGTCAAAAAGATAATGAGGACATTGTCAGAGCAATTCCTCTAAACTACGTAGTAATGGGGAAATAATTGTGTATGGTCTTATTCTGAAATTAAACTGAGACTCGTCTCTTACAAAAGGATATAACTTTACACCTTATGATAGTATAATAAACTTCTTTAAACTGATAGTATGCTTTTACCCTGAACTGTCAAAATATATTACATCAATATAGTGAATATATGGATAATTTGCTAAATGTATACAAGTAACAAATGTGGGTTATGTTGTTATTGACCATTGTTGAAATTGAAAGGTTTTCGTTGAGATACTCTAACTTATTTGGCACATTGTTGTGATAAGATATTCATTGAAATGAAGAAAAATGTAAATATGATAAAGACCTTTGATTTAAGCAATGATTTCTAGTAGAAATTGAAAGTAAATTATTCTAAGATGAATGACTTGGAAGCTGTACATTTATTCAGACTTGTGTTATAATCCTGTCAAGGAGATTGCATTATTTTCTTATATAAATTTATCCTACCTCATCCAAATTGCTAATACAGGTAAAAATAGAAATTTACTGATTGTAGAGATGGTTATTGTCATGTTTATCTCCATGTCAATATGATCTTTAATTCACTGTTGTTTACTAGTATCTATTCAGAAACTAACTAGACATTAGTTATTTACATAGTAACTTATGAAATACTAGTATTTAGTATAAATAATGATATGCCATTATTCTTTCTTATGTCAATGGGAGTCAGAGGAGGCCTCAGGACAGAAACATGTATAATGCTACCCTCTGCACTTTATTACATAAGTTCAAAAGTTCTGATCAAAATTGAAAGCCAGCTTTATGTGTTTAAGACATTTTTGCAAGAGATCACATATATGTACAATAACCATACAGCTTGTGTAAACAAAAATGAGGGTTTCATATAAAAAAATGAAAAGTAAATAATACTTTGATAGGACAAAAAAAAAAGCTATAGAAGAACTGTTTTATTTTAGTTCCTTTACCCCCATTAATGCCATTATAAGGAACTTCCTATACATATTTAATGCAAAATAAATTGTTTTCCTTTTAAAATGAGACATGGGCCATACACAATGTCAAGCAAATAGACTAAAATCTTTACTTGAACAGAAAATAATTATCCCTCTTGCAACTGTCCCAAATTGACTTAATTCAAATCAAAAGTATTCACCTACCAACCCAGTAGTAAATCATACATTGGCGTAAAATTTAATGAACTGAAAGGTTTGGACATTCAACCATTTCTACTACTGCATTGTTTAAAACAGTATAAATCTGAAGGACCATTGTTATTGATAGCTTTTTTTCTAGCTATGCAGTATTCATTCCTATACATTGGTATTAGTACTGGAGTGTATTGATTTGTCAAAGCCTTATACAGTATATGCCATCTTGCAGTTAAGCTTGCCCGTAGAAAATGCTCAGCTCCATTCTAAAAGAACCTTAACTGGGCTATCGATTTTTTCCCGTTTATTTGGTTACCAAATTGTGCTTGATAAGTTGGGGGATAGAAAGGACACAGTGGAAGTAAGGAATGTTAGGCCTCTTGTTTACAACTTGAGAATTAATCATTGAAAGCCCTAAGGAATTTGGAACATGTATAAAGGATGGATAGCCTGTGATGTTTTGTCATGGACCGTGGAAGGTCAAAAAGAAATTATTGATTGGCTTTGAATGAAAATAATTAATCCTGATTATGAACACAAATGTTGACTTATGACTTATGTATTGACATTCAATCAAGCTAACCAAAAAGCACTACTTATTATTCTTGATACTACTATATTCTAATCATGTTTAATTCATAATTAAGGTATATTGAATACTATTTGCTACTTGTTCTTGCAAATTGTGCTGAACATAATATCATCAAAGTTTGATAAAGGCATAGGGTTAGTCAAGAAAAGTATTATTACTTCATTATTTTGATAATACATGTACTTAAAAGTATTGTATGTTTTGTCAAGAATGTTTGAAATTAAGACAATTCTCAGCTATCAGGTCCTCATATTAGTTTTTGAATAGGATGTCATCCCCCTCTCCATCCCGCCACCTCATGGTTTTGAACTTTTCCTTTCCTTTCCTTTCTTCTAATTAATCAATTACTGTCAATGAATTCCAGTAGTTTAACAAGGGTAAAAAATATTGCTAAAAGAGTTTTTTTGTATATGCAGAAAGATTCATTTCTGTTGAAAGCATGATGATTGGAAAGTAAAGATGACGGTGCTGATAAATGATTTACCATAGATACACATCTATTGATTGCTTTCTGTAGTAAGCGGCCTTGACAGACTGCTAAGAAAAGATGAGCATGGTGTGATCATTTTTTTCTTTATAGCCTAGAGGTTTCAGGTTGTATTCTTGCAAGTTGCAGTTGCTGTGATAAGTTTTACAGCATATAAATAATCTCATTATCACGTATTATATTTGTCTTTATTGACATTGGTCTATACTTTTTATATTCCTTATCTTTATTATACTGTAAATTATTATGTAGCTAATATTGCTAGGTAAATGTCAAACAGAGTTTATCTGCAATTGTATATCAGATGAACTCTGTAGTTGCAAGCATGATAAAAAGAGGTGTGTCATGCAACATGAATTATCAAAAAAAAATATTAGATATCTGAAACTTCTAGTTTGGGAAATCTGCAAAATCTCAGCTTTTCATCCAACCTCTATAAATCAATAATTCATCCAATATGACAATTTTTCATGAAATTGAGGGAGGGTTGATGGTTTATGGTATTGATAACTCTGAAGCAAATATTTTTATAATTGTTCAATATCATTATCAATCACGAAAGTTGAAATAGTTGAACAGAGGTTGAGCTTGCTGGAATAAAAAATCTATGCATCCTATGTAAAAATTGCTGGTCACGTGTGAGTTAAATTTTGAATAACTTGAAGTATATGGCCCTTTAAATAACAGAGGTCCTGAGGAATTTCAAAAAATTCTTGAGGTTCATCAAGATTTTTAATTTTGGCGTGTAGAATTAAAATCTATGCATCCTCCCTATGTAATATTGCTGGTCATGGGTGCAAGTTAAATTTGAATATAAGGCCCTTAAACCACCAGAGCAGGGAATAATTTACCTTGATTCGCATAGCAGTTTGCTACACAAAATTGCCAAACTGCTATACAAATTTCACCAAATTTAACATTGCAGAGATACAAACTGCTATACAAAATCCTAAAAAGTGCTAATCAACTTTGAGTCACTAAATTATTCCCTTTAGAGGTCCTGAGGAATTTCAAAATTGATATTTTAAAAAATTCTTGAGGTTCATCAGGAATTTTAATTTTGGCACCAGAGGGTCTGCAAAGATATTGAGGGTCACCAAAGAGACTACACACATAAGAGAGAAATCTTGTGTTCAATGCAACTCAGCCATTAACATGATTATATGCTGTATAACATGAGATTTGTATCTTTTTGGAATAGGAATGTATATAGGAGAGATTTGTTGCATGCCTAAGTTTATTCACAAGAAAAGCGACTAGAAAATAGCTTTGCTATAATCATATGGAATGGGAACATTATTGATGACTTTTTTGGTAAACTACCTTTATTCTGGATTAATTGGTGCATCCCAAAATAAGGGATTCGTCTTGATATTTTAAGATTACCCAATATCAGTAAGGGTCAATCCATGGTAGGGTTACTGCAAGATGACCTCTGTATTTTATTCAAAGTTCTATTCAGTGAGAATCGGAACATTTTGCGTCTTTCTGTCGTTTTAACATAGAGGGCCAAGTGTAGTCTAATTCACTTTGAGATTTTAAAAAAATCAACCATCCAGGCCAATTTTTTAATGCGAAAAAATCATTGACAAACTATTCAATTTGGAATGGCCTTTTTAGAAATGGCATAGATTTTATGCTGGAAAATTGTTTATGGTGGAACTGACATGCAAAAGATGACTGAAACCATACTATTTAACCTTACAAGTGGCAGGATGTAAAAGGAGATGGATTTCTAATTATTCCTCCTATTATTGGGCTAATTGTCAGGCTTTTTCGTGGCACTATTCATGATCAGACATGGACAAGAAGACTTTTGATGGTGGTCCATCATAACACAATGTTGTTGTACTTTGTACATGGAGAAAAGTATTGATTATATAAAGACGATTGCTACTCTTGATCCAAAGAGAAC
This sequence comes from Pharyngocirrus eroticus, assembly GCA_033118115.1. Taxonomy (NCBI): domain Eukaryota; kingdom Metazoa; phylum Annelida; class Polychaeta; family Saccocirridae; genus Pharyngocirrus; species Pharyngocirrus eroticus. Next base: position 16,716 of record JAVSBT010054781.1, read on the forward strand.
CTAATTGACAGCCATTCCCTTTTCAAGAGCAAATCAAATGATTTATATCACATGGTAGTTTCCCCATAGTTGGCATTCAAGATGTTTTAAGTCACTATAATGATCTTGTACAACTGAGTCTAGTGAGAGTGAGGTAGCATTAAAAACAGGATAATGGTTAATGTTGTGCTAGCCAGGCCTGCTCTTTATATTTGATGCTGATACATGTTTATAAAATATTTTTTAAATGAAGGTATTTTAGCACTTTTTCACATAGATATTAATGCAGCTGGTACAATATATTCTTTATTAATCTTAATTGTATGCCACAATGTGGAGAGAATTTTGGGCGCGATATAGATATAGACGCTTGTGTTTGGAATGTCACTAAAATGACATTAAGGACTTGATTACTCTATGCATACATCCAAAATGATCAATGAATCAACCTACGATGTTTGGGATATAAGAATTAAACGGTATACTGA
>JAVSBT010054892.1:0-17182 GCA_033118115.1 Pharyngocirrus eroticus
TATTGATTGTTTGTACATTTTTGGTTGTAGAATAAAAGAAAAAAAAAATCAAAAAAATTATCAATTACCAACCTGATGAAACTTTTCCAAGATATAAATGAAACTGTTTTAATACATTTTTGAGCATTTTAAGATTAGTATTCAATAGTTGCTCGAATAATCCCTGCTCAAATAGCCGCCCTTTGGATTAGCCCCTCCCAACAAGGCCCAGACAGTGCGTCTAGCTTCTAATCTGATACTAGTGATAGTACTGAATATAATAGACTAAATTATCCATACAAATCCCATGCATTGTGGTATGAGTGGGCAATATTTCTTACATACTGTTATATTTGATGTTTTTCTTTCTTTCTTTTTCAGAACGAAGAGGCCAAGAAAAGTCAGATAAGTTCAACATCCTGTTGTCTTTTAATGGTATTTTTTGGAGTAGCCTTTGCCTTTGGAAGCCTGCTTTTTGGACTAATTGTTATAAGAAGTTCATTGCGTTGTATGATTGCCAGGCAATACCTTTGCCAAATTTGTGCGTTTGGATGTGGTGCTATATGTGTACTGTTCATTATGGCAGATGGATTCAGTGCCTTTTCTCTCTTTGTTTGGGGTTATGGACTATTGGCAGGAGGTTACCATTATTGTCTAAAGGTTTACACTTATGAACTCTCCAGCATGAAATTGTGTGAACGATCATGGGGATTTGTAGCTTTTGCTCAAGCAATTACAGTAATTATTGGACCACCAGCTGCAGGTAAAATTGATCTCACTTTGTTATTGTAATCTTATTCTTGGAAATAGTCTCAGAGAACAAAAGGAATAAAACCTAGATATCAGACACAAAAAGATAACAATTATATATAATATATCTATTATAGAATTCTTAGAAGTTATATTACTTTGGGCACAGTTTCATCATTATGTAATTACTCTGCAATTACCAGACTGAATGTAATTCAGATTAATTAAATATAGATCAGCTTTCAAAGAAACAAGTCAACTATAGGTCTTCTGTTGAAAGTTCACTCAATGTGAAGCTTCCAATCAAATAGTGGGTATAGAGTATGGTTGATTTCTGTAAGACCTATTTAAGAGATAAAGGGAGCCATCTTCAATACTGATGGCTTTCCATAGGAAGATGATGTGATGGAGTGTTGCAATTCTTAAAATTAATGGTAAATAAAAAGTCTTTTAATTGATGAAAACCTTATAATACATGTAGGTCCATTTTTAAAAATGATATTTTTTAATTCTTTTCAGCGTACATGAATACATGCTCAAGTTTGCCAGCAAGATCGGGGTATCTTTTTGCTGGACTCTCCTTGATTGGAGGTAGTATAATCCTTTTCCTAATGCCTTGGGCTTGGAGAAATAAGTCCAACATTGATGTTATCCAGAAAGCTCACATGAAGTCAAGAGGACAAGAAAACTCCATGTACTATGGAATGGACATATCGGGAGATTTCTCTGGGAAAAGTATTAACAATATTAAATATGTGTTGTCATCACCATCATTGTTCAAGAAGAAAGCTCTAGAAATACAAAAATGGCAGAATACTTGGCATCCATTTGCTCATCTAACACATATAGTAGAAGAGGACAGATGGTCTGATATTGAGGCTATGACCCCTATGTCTCCTACAGACAAAGTCAAAGAATATCTAATGCAAACGCCAAATGTTCTACCTTCAATTAGTCACTTACATGAAGGTGATGACCTTGACATTCAATTAAATGGAAATGAGACAAGTTCTGTGAAAAATGCCTTGGCAGACATGTCTCCATCTGCTAGTAGTCAGACCCTTAAAGGTTTTGAACAGATTCTACCTGAGAATCCTTATTCATTCAAGCAAGATCAATGTGAAACCGAATTAACTTTTCAAAATGGTACAGCTAGTCCCTATGACCAGGATTTAGAAATTCAAGAAAGTCAGTGTGATGATGTGTTAGACTTTCGATTAGCTGATGGCCCCTTGCTTTCCAGTAGTATCAAAAACTTGCGTGAAATTGCTAATGGTGATATAAAGACATCCAAAAGTTGTTTACTAAAGGAAAATCATACACAAATGAATCATCATAAAGACACACAATTAAAGACAATTGAGGTAATTATCTCACCCCACAAAGAAAAAATATTATCTCTGAAATACGAGGCTCCAGAAGACATTGCATACACAGAATTTAACAAATCAGAAAGTATTCCCAATGGACATTTATCAAATGGTTATGTGAAATCTCACTTGAAACAATTGAAAAATCATTTAACATTTCAAAAAGACCAAATTCATGAAGAAATGACCACATCTGTATGATGGCAATACAATATAGTAATAATTATGTTTTTGTATTCTAGAATACATTCCATTTTTGAAGGATCATTAAACCTTATTGTGTGTTTTAAAACTGTTTATTCTTGTATAATAAAGATTACTTGCCTCGGTTCAATATGAGGTAACACATTATACTGTATATCAAGGAACATATCATAGTTTTTATAATTGTAAGTATACATGAAATTAAATTATATTATATAAATTATCAACATTTGATTGTCCAATCACTAGCTTACAACTTAAGGCTAAGAACAGTTTCACAGACACAAATTAATGAACAAAAAACTAATTTTTAAATTATACAGAATGATAGTGAATAACTCCTTTTGATAACGGTATTACACAGGAAGTCTTTCAAGTACTCTATGTTTTCAATGACATAGCCATCAGAAAATCAAGGCTATCAGTATAGAGCATGTCACTAAGGCAGACTTGGTATTTCCTTGAAGGAATATATCATTGGCAACCATATAAAAGGTATTTGGACAAGACTCTGAAAGTTCTATAATAATATTAATTCATTATATATTTTTTATTTTCATCACGAAGATCTGTAAAATAAAAAGATGAATCTGTATAAATGAAGAATTTTGTGTTTTATTGTAATTTTTTGCATCGGGAAGATGTTTTCAATTTGAAATATTAATTTGATACAGTAAACTACAATGCTACCATTTTGTTGGTGGAGATGCTTCCAGGCATACTATAAAATCTTCTTTTCTTTTTTCCAAATGAATAATATGACAGCATATGAGTTTTTAGCTAGGTCACCTTTCTTTATATTTCTTGAAAATAATAGGATTGATGTGCGAAGTATGTATCTCAGTCATAAACTCACCAATGTGGCATAGTCTATCAAATCCATTTGAAGCAAAGTGTTGAAATCATCATTTTTCTTAAGACTGAGGAATATCATTGTTTACTTCCAGCAAAATTCATGATATACACAAAACATTGCCTTGGATTTAAGTCATTTATTAGGTATCTTTTTTAATTCTTTCTTTTTTTGTCTTTTCAATTTGTTATTATTTTGGATTATAAAACCTTTGCAGACTTATCTTTTTTGCTTGTAGTAATGTAAATGACTCACCAAGTAAACCAATTTTATTCATTTAAGTAGGGAAATAAGATCCCTTTAATTTGAGATTTCCCTAAAGAGAAATGCCATACCCTGCTACTTTGATGGCCTTGATGTCATATGATATGAGACAGACAGAAAAATAAGGACTTTCTGGTAGAAGCCAAAGAGGTTTTTTTTTCTTTTATAATAATTATGAAGCATTGATTTATGTTTATTTTCCTTGTTGTCATGCAAGATATGAACATTTCTCTTTTGAAGCCATACAAATAAACTCTTTTTTCTCCTTTACAGAAGAGATGGTATACATTTCAATTAATAATTTTTAATCTTTAGATATATAATGAATTAGACCGATGACAAAATTATGCTCTTCCACCTATTGCATCTTACCAATACAGGAGAATGGAGGAAATGTAATAACATATACCCATTCCAACCTGTCTAATAGTAATTTAACAACTAAAATATTGTTGTACAGACACACTTTTTTCTGGTTCTCTCTGTTTTTTTTAAGTTGTAATCTAATACACCTAATCACAGTGAGAGTGAAATATGATATATAGGCTTACAACCTGGCATAGTTAATTACCTCTAGAATTAAATATGAAGCTGTAACACAGTAGTATATCTCTAAACCTTGTATAAAAAGGAAAACCCATGTGTCCTAAATCTACTTTTGATTAAAAGAATCAATACGCAATGGCATGCAACCTAATTGTATTGGTTCATTTAATCATATCAGGAATCTTGGTAAAATAATAGCATTAATTGGATATATGTAGAGTTTAGAATCCTTTGTCAAATGATCATTTCAGAAAATAAACAAGGATAAAAACTCTGAATATCATGTTTGCTTGATTTTATTTTTCAAGACAAATACATGTTAATATTTCGACTATATTTCATAGTCGTCTTCAGTGTTCTGATTTTTTATCATTGTTTGTGTAGAGTTTACTTAAAATTATTCAGTGAAACCCATTCTGTTAGACCACACCTAAATTATTTTCTTATTGTTTATGAATGGATAACAGTTTCAAACTTTATTAGAAAAAGTAAACTTTGTCATACATTAACCCTACTAAAATTGTTAAGTCTGGCTCAAGCCTATAGGCCCATCAGGCTGATGTATATATATTCCCAGTTTCTGTAGCACAAGAGACCAACATGTTTTTACTCCCCCTGGAAGCTTGTCCATCACAGGCTACTTCCCCAGAATTCCTTGGTACCCTTTCAACCTTTGCTGGGTGAAGAAGGGAAATTGGGACTGAGAATCTTTCACAAGAACACTTATAAGGCAAGGCAGGGATTAAACCCTCTACCCTCTAGTCTCTAGACCAGGGCTTAGTCACTGAGCTGCCATACTACCATAAAAAGGTGAAATTGGCTACAGCAATATTCTGCAGGGACAAAAAACAAAAACAATTTGCATTATCCCATGTTTGAAGTCAGGGCGATGCTCTTTCTTGTACATATACATGTACTAAAAAAAAGTACAGGTTACGTATTTATTTAAAATATCCTGTATTATTAATTCGCATACAAAGAATCATTAGCAAAAAAGATTGGATTGATGAAAAATCCTTAGGATATTGCAATGTTTATTGCGTTTTTATTGGTATTGAAGATATAGTTTTTAGAATTTAATAATTAGGACATTCCAGGGATTCTTTTGTCATCAATAATACATGAGGAATTGATTGACAGCTCATGATTTTAGTGGTAAAATAGCATCAACAAAATACTTTATGTTGCCTATATAATGGCCATAGCACACCGGCTCTGTGGGAAATATTTCGAAGTATCATTCCAAGGATGCTATATGCTCTTGACACATTAAATACACTGTTGTGAGGGCTTCATGGAATCCGGATAATAACTACCAAATCCTCTTCTTGTGAGTTCATTGATAGCTAGTTCTTGAGTACCCAGTCTGTGTAACATAAAGAACATCTACCTAATACAAAATAGGTCTGTCATTAAGACAAAATACATACTTTCATTTCATAAAATATAGCTCTGAGCCCTCTATGCCACATTAAGTTGACCTACATCATAATTATACACAAAAAGGTGATGCCATGTTTATGAACAATAAATAGAATTTCATTTCCGGTGCATGCTACGGTCAGGAAAAAGGACAAGAATTATAATTACTGACATTCTCTGGTATATTTCATTACTTCCTGGAGATTTGTGAAATTACTGCCCAGCTGGTTTAATGTCTCAGATACCAACCAAATAGGGTCATTGAAGTGACATAAGACAAACATGTAAAGGGTCAACAGGAAAAAGTTTAGTCATCTGCATTAAAAAATTGTCACAGATCAACAGGAAACATGTGCCTTTGGTGCTGTTTTAGAACTATGAATTACTTAATTAAGTTAAAGGGCACAGTTTATAATGCTATTACATAATCCTTCAGATCTGTGGGGTCAAGGTGTCAGAACTTAGTTTACATAAACTGAAGTAAATGGGAAAATCACAATGGGAGAGTGATTTGCCAGGGGAGAGTATATTTGCCTGATTAATTTGCACAAAAACGATCCTTTATTTATAAAGGAAAATCAAATGACCTTTCTGGTGAATGTCTCTTCTAAATAGGCTTCTAGTCGTCCTAGTTTAGAGTCACTTACATTCATTAACAACCGAGATCAATTACTAGTATTTGTTTCTTTACTAAAAAATAAAATGTGGGACTAGTTTCTTTTTCCCCATGGGGTATGGTCACTTGTATTGTATTGTATTGTATTGTATGTCTTATTTCACCAGGGTTATAGTTCAAGTTTGTTGTCAGGAAGAGATTTCAGATAATTTTGAGATAAATAACGACATTGTATTCAGCCATTGGTATTGGTGTTCTTTTACTTGCAATGGAGAGAGAATCCATGACACATTTTACAACCTTTCATTGGATAGGGAAACAAGCCAGACATTTCTGATACACATAACAGAGCTGAATAAATTTAACAGATAAATTTAACTTACGATAAAAGAAACAAATCATCATTACTCGAATAAAATTCTCTTTATAGGTCATATATCTTATTACAAATATATCTGTACACATACATGCAACTTTTGCACAACAACTTTCCCAAACTAAAACCAATTGCTCTTATTGTAAAAACAAGAGGTGTTGCACTTCCAAATATCTTGCTTAATGCACTAAGATTAGTTATTTTCAGCATACAAATATTAGCTCACATGTATACAAACACTATATCATTTTTGTTCATATGTTTCAAATATAATCTGCATCTCTGTATTTTACAATTCTGAGTATTACATTTTTGAAATAAACCCTGAAGAGTCCTCGATGATTTGAAACAAGTAGATTTGAAACCAAACTTCTGTGATATATAGTTTCATTATTTTTAACTATTTATTCACCACCCTTGTTCTTGTAAAGTCATTTTTTATTCTATTTGCTCATGATTAAGATTTAATAAATAACTAGTCTGGAAAAAAAAATTGTATTGGGTGATATTTCATAAATAATCTATTGATATAATCAGTTCCAAGACCATCATTCAAGACTTGAACTTTTCAAAAAATTGTAAACAAAATATCGTCAAATTCAAATTTGATTTTTCGTTTCGGACTAACAATGTATTACTTCATCAAAAACTCAGATTTTTATGGATAAAGATATAGGAATAGTAAAACCTTTTAATCGGAGTCATTACTACCAAACCTATGATAAATTATCAATTAGATATCAACAACTATTCAGTATCTTTTATATAAAAAAGATGATCTAATAATTCATAACAGATGAATATTATAAGCTATTATCATTTTGGACAGATGCAAATGACGGAATTGCTGTAACTAACTTATGTCATAATCAAAGGTAACCCTGGATTTTATTTGTTGTAAGAAACTTATATCATAATCAAAGGTAACTCTGCATTTTGTTTGTTATAAGAAACACATTCTAGGCAGTTTGATTTATCCAAGAAATGCATGGACTGAGTCATCTTTCAAGTGAAAGTCTTCTTTGGCTAATCTAAGAGAGGTAAAAAGAACAAAACATACTTATAATTAGTAATTTGATAACAACATGATTTGTCATTCAGTGCCTGACCACAAGATTATCTATCAAATAGCTTGGAAATCAAATTGCAAATGTCAATGAAAAGATGATATGTTCTAGTAATAAGAAACAACGTGAATCTTTGGTGTACATCTATAAGTAACAAATGACAATTTAGAAATAAAGTACAGTAAATACATTTGAATAACCAGTTCATCATCAGGGTTTTAAGCCTATGCTACAAAGAAGTTCACCAAAAAATATTTGTTTAATTTCGCGAGCTATGAGCCTAGGACCATAGGATTTTTGGTGTATTCTCACCCAATACAAACATGTTTCACCAATATGTACAAGCAATATCATTTGATCATCAATCCACAAACTTGTCATACATAATTAATTAAAGTCATAGAATAAACATCTATGAACATTCAATCTAAAGGAACCTGACACAAACCCCTACATTCTTGTGCCTACCTTATTGCTTCGTGGGTGAATGCATTTGGTCCACAAGCACAGAACAGTGTATGGTTGATATCATTTTGTTTTGGCACAACGTCATCCAGCAAGTTTTTACAAATTCTACCTTTTGGACCTTTCCATGAATCATCTGCTTCTGACAATACATGGACCACTTGGAAGCTTTAGACAAAAAAAAAAATGGAAAGTATAAATATACATTTTACAATTTCCACCTTAAAGTTTCAATTAATCCTCAGAAAATTATTTCAGATATTCAACAAACAACTGACAGAAATTGCCTTAAATTACACACAGACTAACTTACCTTGGATTAATTTTGGTAAGTTGGAGTAATTCATCCTGCCATGGAATGTCTTTTTCTGTCTTATTGAATAGCACAAGTTTTACTGATCTGGAATAACAGGTGAAAGACAAAAACTACATTTTACAACATTAGCAAAAATATTATTGGTCTCATGATCCAAGATCCATGATTAGATCAATTATACTACATCGGAACGAAAAGTAAGAGGAAGATTTCCTACACCAAGCTCTTTAGGAGAGTGCAAAATGTCATAAGGAGAATACATTTTACTATATAGGATTTAGGTTCTTTATCAAGTTGCATTCATTTTCAAGTTGGCTTAAAAAATATCTGATCTATACTTAAATATTTTCTGTGTGATGGGGTGCACAAATCAAAGCTTGGACACACAAATAATATCATTCTAATAGATGTAAATCAATGTCTGTGGCACTGGGTTTAACAAGATTTCCGGGTTTTAATACCAACTGATACTCACTCGTAATTCTGTGGTTCCAAAACAGTTGTGATATAAATAAGATAGGCCATTGGTGTAAAACCAGTTCCTGCTGCACACATGATTAAGTTCTTACAATTTTTCAACTGAGATAACCTAAACTTTCCATCATGATGAGACACTGTCAGAGAGTCGTCTGCATTTAGAAAAAAACACCAAAAGGTTATACAAAGTTGAGTATGTGAATTAGTAGCTATAGAAAATGTTACATGATGATATACAAAAACATGTGTCACCCACACACCATATTCATGTATATGAAGATTAATGTCAACTTACATAAGATTAATTAATTAAGTGGGTTTTAAGGTTATCCTATGTATACAAGGATTCAAAATATCAAAAACATGGGGGAGGGGGTTATACTAAAGCTTGACATTGTACAGGAAAGGGGAAAAAATCACTTTGAGAATGTCAATGGGAATTGAACAGAAGAAATCTGGTCAGAACATGCTTCAATGTGGTAATAAAAGCATTTTCAGGATCTCACATGTTAATTCCCATTTAGAGATTTTCAAAATGATATTTTTTATATTTTCACACAAGGATATTTTTTTTTCTTTCTGTTGTGGCAACAATCTTTCATTTAAAACATGTTTTTAATATTTTGAATACTAGAATAGGTTCAATTTCGAATAAAAATAAGGTAAAAAATCAGTAGGAAACAAAGATTATGCAATTTAATCATCAGGTTAACAAAATTAAATTGACTCACTGATATTTAATTGCGATATATAGGGGGTCAATGCTCCATGTTCATAATGCTTCATCATGAGATAAAACACTTCCCCATTTGTGACCCTTTCATCCTGTTTTGTGTTGCATAGTGAAGGGGGCACCACTGTATAACTGCGAGTGATAGCCATCCCTAGGAAAAATCAATAACCATTTTGATGAGAATTAAAATCAACAAAATATAACCTTGATGTTTAAATCCAACAATTGAATCTTCATCACTACAAGGAGTCTAGCAACATTGTTGTACATACGAATAACTAGGTGATACAATCCCACTGTGGAAACTTTTTACCCTTGAATAATGCTAGACAAAAGAAAAGCAACTAAATTAAAAAATATAGTGTATCATTTACATATAACTGCATTTTTGATTTTCCATTACTCTATTAAACCAAAGTAAACTTTAATTCCTATGCTTTTCAGTCTGTAGACAATTAAACTCGAGCAACCCATATTTATTTTGGTGTCATTTCTTCCCTAAATACTTTCTCATTAAACTCCCTGCATATTAATAAATACTATAAGTTTATTAGATGTATTTTGGCAAGAAATCATATAGCAAATTAATCACAGGTTACTTGCGTAAGTTGCCTACAGACTGAAAAAAGATCAGGAGTCAAAATTCCCTCTTTAAAGAGTCTACCTTCTATTTCAGCTGTAGCATGAATGTGATGACCCACAGGAATGCACATCCGGCAACCAGGTGGCAGTGCAAAACAGTAAAGACTAGTATCATGAGTGACTTCAGATTTGCTAAGGAGTTGACATGATATATGCTCTGTCTCTGAAAAACATGAAAGAGGGCAATGAAATAAAATAACTAGTCCTTGGAGAAAGACAACATCTCATTATAATTTATATCAACATGCTTCATATTTGATTTAATGCACATCTAAGAGGGTGTGACTGATTTTAAAACCAATGATTTGCAATGGACCCCATACATACACATATATATCCTGATTCTATGCTATTCACTCACCAGTCTCAATGGATTTTTTCCAGGATTTATCCCCATCTAAAGGAGTGCCTAAACTGCTCCATTGGATTTGTTCTATTTTTTCAAGAATGATATCAACTTTTCCACTCGTGTTGCTCACTTTTACTGAAATAGGTTTAAAATATAACTATATCGATACCTAACTCTTCTGTCTTAAAATCACTAAACCAGCAGTTTTGTCAACTTACATTATTAGTGATCATAATTGAACTTGTTTTCTGTATATCAGCTCTGCTCTTGATGAGTGAAAGCAAAACATTTAAATCCTTTCTACTACTAGCTTACTGGCTTATTAACTGAAACATATCAATTTGCAAATAAATAAGCATTCATTTTTAGAAAATAAAAAGCCTGTTTCACAAGGCTTGCTGACAAAAGTCAATGAAAAACATCAATATAATATCTTGATATTTCATAGCAAAACCATAACAGAATAATGATATCAAAATACTTTAGTAGGTCTCACCTTCATATGTATCTTTAACTTGGTTATCCAAAGCTGTAAAGACAATAAAAACAATGCATTTTAGTGGTTTTTTTCTGGTATGAGTATTAGTTTTGATTGGGAATATAACTTGTGGATTACATCTTAGACAGCATCAACCAAGATGGGAGTATGTGTAGGAATGGTAACAATTTAAAAAAGGATTTGAAATGTGATTGGTTGATACATATGACTTGTGTTTATTGGTGGTTTGAATTACAATAACACCTATTCTAGTTTCTATATCATTTCCAACCTGACAAGTGAAATTTATTAAATATAATCATTTTTTTCACAAATCGAGGTATAATGCTACAATCCAAGCCTCAGTCCCTGCAAGATACTGACATTGCTTTTACATTTTTCTCAATTAATCTTTGCTTTAAGAAACTGAATACAGATTTTAAATACGCAAATGTCATCTCATATAAGTCATTACACTGTCATAAGGAAACTTCAAAATATGTTGTAATATTAAATGTAATATCTTTAAAATATTGAAAATGTCCAGCAAATGTGGTATTTACCTAATTTAATTTTGTATGTATAATCTTCGATTCTTGAGAAAACTGTGAAAACTTTATCCTCTTTTTGAATGATGATGTGTTCGTGTTGAATATCTTTCCACTTTGAATAAATTGTGATTGTAACACTGTTATTTGATTGGATCCAATCATATCTAGGTACTGGTTTACCTTCAGGAGCGGCTAATTTAACAGGAGAAGGTGGCGCAAGTCCTTAAATGGTAAAAACATGGATATAACAATTAAACAAAAGTATCTAGCATCAAACAGGGTGTCCATTACAAAGGTTCCAGGAGGAAATGATTGTTTTATTTCCATTATAAACTATTGTGCAGTCCCCTCCAAAATGTTCACATAATAGTCTTTACCTTAATAAACATGATATGCCTTGGCAAAAAATCGTTCCAAAGTCGCACCCTAATTAAAACTTTTGAAACATTATACTAAAACAAATTTTTACAAGTCTCTTATTGCACATGTATATCACAAACAGGCCATAAATGTGACAACATTTAGAATGAATTTGAAACATGAATATCATACCAATGAAGGGGGTAGAAATATCTGACACTTGACTTACCATAAGATAAGGAAGATGATGTTCTCTTCGTACTTGATGCTACAAAATAAAATAAAAAAAGACATGAGATTCTCCTTTATGACTTAATTAATTGGTTAAATCATAAAGTGTATCACTATCATTCATAAATAATGCTTATGGATTGTACACTGTCACAGTAAAGTTAGCAATCATAACTTAAAGACTGTTAGACCCATAAGCCATTCTCTCATCGCATGCTCATATAGAAAAAGGAACAAAAAACAAACAATAAGATTAGCTATGAATTTTTATTAGCACAATTTTGATATCAGATGTTACAAAAACATTTACAACATTTACTATAACAAATAAAATTATCACAACACAAGAGGTCGTTTTTGTATTAACAAAAAATAAACTAAAATGTTATGAGCATGATATCTACATTATATCATAACCAGCTGATTACTGAAGACATGGTAAGATATCACTTACAAAATTATTCCAAAATGTTACTCAAATAGACACAGTCTATATCAAAGTCATCCTCAAATATATCATTTGACATTCTTGAAATGTTTTTTATCAAATTGTTCTAACCTACACATATTTCTTCTATAAAATGAGGACAAAATATTTCAAATACAACTACAAAATATTTGAGAAATAGCTTGTGATCAAATCACTGGATCCCTATTTCAAATTTGAACAGCACAACAGAATTTACACTCCTGGAGAACTAAGAGTAGGTGATATATCAACCAATTCTTGAATGGTGACTTCAAACAGGGTCCCTAGAATGAAAATATAGAAAAAAAGATAAAATACTCTAGAACTGATTTCACTGATTTGCATGTGGCAAAATATTTATAAAATCTCAAAAGGGGCAATTTAAGGCAGAACTCATGTTGATTTGAGATTTCTTATTATGGCACTGCCACAGTACAACTACAAATCATAATTATGACAATCATGATGTTTTATTTAGAATAAATTGTTTCAACAAAACGTTTTAAGGGATCAGAACAAAATAAAAACTCAACAAAAGAATGCAGAAAACTCCAATGGTATTATCATAAATGGAATTTCTAACTTTACTCTACTGTTAACCAGACCCAAAGGCTTACATGCTCAAAAACCTGAAAACTATTATCATAAAACAATATTCTAATTTATGCTTGAAAAAACCCATACACATTTAAGGAATGAATGTTAAGCATTGAAATTGAAATCTTCAAAGAGTTAACATTATGATTTTCTCAACAAAATGACACCCTCGAAAACTCACTCTCATTAGTATTCCTTGATGGATCCATGCGTGCGAATAAAACAGCCCTACAATATCGTCTTAGTGCATCTCTGAATCTATTGATATCAACTGAGCTAGTCTCCAACAAATCTGCCATTGGGGGCTTTGTTGGCATCTTAAGAAAGCTGTAATGCTATGTTATGGCCTACCACCAAGCTTTGACTTGACTTGATTTGAGACACCTGGATATGCAACACACAAAATATGGCCGTGTTCCGGTGTAACATGGGATATGGCCGTCATCAACATTTCCAAGAACCCGTATTCAAATCTGATTACTTAAATGTATGTGGTTTTATGTATAATCTTATATCAAATTGACATTCAGAATATTATAGTTTAACTTTCAAGACAAATTACATTATTGGTTAAAGAAAACACTATCCCTACCTTTTTTTCTACAAAAACTTATTTCCATAAAAAAGAATCAATTTATGTTCAGAGTATTTATATCTTACCTGTTTTTGCTTGAATCTTAGGTGATTCCACTAGTTTTCCAACTAGACATTTTGCCAACATAGATTCATAATTAACCCATTTATGAACCTATAATGAATCCAAAATATAAAAAATATTAAATCATAAAACAACAAGCATATTATCCATTTTAAACACAGTTTGCCTCTTCTCTGTTGTGACTCTGCTGTGTAGTGAATAGCCTGGGCAAAAAAGCTGTTACCAAAGACCAATAAACAAACAAAAGCCACTTTCACGAAGGTATATAGGGCTCTTTGCCCATTGATCATTCATAATCGATGATCAACAAAAAAACAAAGACACCACTTTCACTAAGGTATAAGTATTGGCTCTTTGCCCATTATTCATTCATATCAGGTCAAAGTCAAAAAAATGACTCAAATCACACCTTGTTCATTACTTTAAAAAAAGGTGTAGTTGATTTTAGCTTAAAGGTAAATGTTTCATTGGGCGGTTGGATATTTGGTTGGTTGGTTGGTTGATTTGTTGGTTAGTTGGTTGGTTGATTCTATTATATCACTTTTAAAGTCTAGTAAAATACATGCAGCTTGACTTCACCTCATCAAATAAAACTGTACCATCAATGCCTCCTCCTCGAAGTAATTCTTCATCCCCTCCTGGGTGGTATTCCATATAATCAGTGACATTGTAAACTTTTCCTAGAAATGCATAAATATATTGATGAACGATCTATCAAAAAAGAGCAACAAAACTAAATGTATTGATTCATTCCCTATGTGTTGAAGGGAAAGGGGGCAATAACCATCTAGATTATGTATACTTGTAACTCTTTGATGCTTGTATTACATTTTTCTTGTACACTTTGATACCACTAGATGTCCCGTAAATTTTTTTTTTTTAAATCAACATCTATGAAATTAGAAAGCTGGGTTTTTTTTCAATACTTTTTGTATCAGCCTATTGCATTTCCATTTTAAATTAATAACCAAAAAAGGATTTACTTGACCATTTTAAAGGATTAACGCCAATTTGAAATTGATGTAAAAATCAAAGTTTTGATCAATCTGTAATAGATGATAATATCCTTTAATACTATACATGCACACACATATTGTCAGGATTTTATCCCCATGTCCCGTGCTACCATCTTGTGGTTGCCTGACAAACCTTAAATTACCTCGGAGTGCTATCCAACAGTCCTCGGCTGTATTATGTTTTGCTAATTCTTCTGATGTCACATTTAAAATCCTTCCTCCAACACCTGTTAGATCCTTGCCAGATTTGCCAAGCCTGATCCAATCCATTAAAGATCTTCCAGGTTTCAATGCAACTTTCCCTCTGCCTCCAGCTCCTCCCGCCACTTGTTGCGACCCCCGGGCAGGGAACTGGGCTTTGGGTAACTGCAAATGAAAGAATGGAGATGGTTGGCAGAGTTAAGTAAAATTCGTAATTTTTTACATTGAAACTCCATTATGGATCATCAACTAGCATAGCACCATAAAGGTCCTACGAGTTTGTTAACTAAGAAAGTTTTCTTTATCATCAAATTACTAATTTATTTCTTATATTTAGGCTACGTATTTGACATAAATCCAACACTTTGTGACCACCCCTTGCTTCCAAAATGTATACAATTTGAATCAAGCTATTTGAAGCTTTTCCTGGCAATCTTAGAGGAAATGTTATTTTATCATGATTTCCTTATACTAATTCACGTTTATGTTACTGGTCAGGACTAAATTCAGTATACATAGCTTCCTTAGTAATTTCCTCCTTTTCAGCAAGGTGTGATTTATTACTGGTCCAATGGTCCGAGCCCAATGTTTTCTGGTCTGGGTTACAGAGAAAATTTAGGTTAAAATTATCTCCTTATTCAAGTTAGAGCGATCCAGCTGAATATAGGAGGGTCCAGCTGAGATTTTGAACAGCTAGCAGAACATTTGTCCACCTCCAAAAAAAAGTATTCTGGGGTTCTTATATCACCATCTCAGGCCTTTTTTTTATATGTGTAAGATATTAAAAAAACATCCTGGCCTTTTCAACAGAAAAAAAAAGCCACAGGAGTATACATTTTTGGCTTTCGATGGCTTCCTTAGCTTCAAATTGATATCACTCAACTCACTGAACTTACTTTAATATATATTAATGAAAACATCAAAGGATTCAACACTCAAAAATATAATTTTTGTAAATGTGAAATCAACTTTTACACCTGTCAAAATTTCAACAACAACAACAAAATATCATCTTTTTAGAGCCTGTTCATAGCTTCAAAGAGTATTATAGAATATCTATACATCTTGTAAGTTACATCAAATTCTAGCAAATGAAACTCTAGTGTAATAAAAATATATTTATTTATTTCTGTTCTTTAAGGAGGGAACCCATTCAGCATAGCTGGTCATCAATGGGACCTTCCATACATAGAAGACATACAATCATGTTGTATACAAGACATACACACGCAAGATATACAAAAAGAAAAGTCTGTCTCAGACAGTTGCCATACAAACATAAATCATAATTAGCTTTCATTTAGACTAATATACTTTTGTAGCATTTTGTCTGTTGAAAACAATATTTTTGACATATCTAACAATGATTGTAAAGAAATCTCTGTGACCACTATGCCATCCCTTGAGGTACTTTTCGTCTTGTATCCTGACAGACATCCTGACACAAGTACAGACACTGCAAAAATGGTGAATATTTAATGATGAAGAGTGCTTCCTTTTAGCATAATACCAAGGGAAACTAAAAAATGCAAAGAGAGTTTTGAATAAAAAACCATGGACTTCTATTTAGGTGTCAATAATAAAATAAAATGTAGCTTTGTTGTGTAATATCGCAATACAATGCAAACAGTAGGCTCAAAATGCCTTCAAACTACTTGACATTCTTCTATAGCCTACATTAAGGTCTGATATT
The DNA here is from genome assembly GCA_033118115.1 of Pharyngocirrus eroticus. Lineage (NCBI taxonomy): Eukaryota > Metazoa > Annelida > Polychaeta > Saccocirridae > Pharyngocirrus > Pharyngocirrus eroticus. The sequence continues at coordinate 16,684 of JAVSBT010054892.1, forward strand.
ATTCAGTTCAGGAAATCAGACTTCATCAAAAGCTCTCTTAGGACCAATTAGCATGTTGCAAATAAATTAAAAAACCACAGTAAGCTCAAATAGGGTGAAAAACTCAGGATTCAAATAGAGCTAAGGCTTACATTATATATGCTCTCAATTCTGTAGTATCTAATTTGGTTTCTGGCAAGCATCAAATTCTCTAATATACATCTGGGAAAACTGGAACACATGCAACTCAATCTAAAATTTAGTGTTTCTGTCTTTTTGTTGAGATATGTGCCATGGGATTTAAATCAATTTTCTTTCAGAATTTCAAACAAAAGCTTCAGGCTTTGTTAAAGCCAGGCAAACATGATTTCCAGCACTTTCCTGGGTGGCTACATCCTTTTCCATATCATGGAATCATAACCCTGCCACATTGTAACACACACTTCAGGGAATAATTTAGGATGTATCGCATCGCAAAATGCGATACAAAATTGGTCAACTGCTATACAAAATTGACATT
>JAVSBT010055114.1:0-17176 GCA_033118115.1 Pharyngocirrus eroticus
GTGATGAGGTTTCCAAAAATGTATAGTTTTACAAATCTCCACAAAGTTCCTACAAATCTACACAGTGAACCTGACTAATTGCAGAGATACAAACTGCTATACAAAATCCTGAAAGTGCTAATCATTTTTGAGTCACTAACTTATTCCCTGTAAGAGCACAAGAAAATCAATTGTAAAAAATAATTACTTTTCCCTCGCATACACAATACATGATACAATAGAAGTCCATTGAAAGCCTCTTTAAGATGCTCCAACTTTTCAACTTTGAGATTACATCATAATTTCTCATTTATTTACCTCTCAGTTTTGATTTAAAAATGGAACATTATTACTTCAGCATAAAAAAAGCGCCCCAAGCATTTTCCTGTACAGGAAGCGTAATAGAACCCAAGAAGAAACAACTTCCACCGTCTGATGAATGAGCTGTCAATGATATAAGGTCACAACAATGGCTTCTAATGAAAGGCAATCATGTCGTAGAGGTTTATGAGAAGAAATGAAAAATTCAGGAGTTTTTCTTCCCTACACAGTGAACCATAAGAATTGTCACCATTAGTTTAATTTTCTGAATAGTTTGTTATGATATTTTTAATTATGTGTAGATTAATAACATGTCCAAGTTTGATGACATTCTGAAAATATGCTTGGTTGTAGCTACAGTAAAATGGAGTAAATACTTAATATTGTGGCCTATTTACTATTGCTATAGCTTTTTTCACTTCTAGTGGTTATAGCAACACAAAATAGTGATAGTAATGTACTCCTAAATCTAGTGTTGACTTAATTTTACCACTAATTATCACTAATTTTTTTCAACAAATATGAAAATATCATAATTGTAGAGACCTATAATAGATAAACTCAGTAAAACGCCATAATACTGAGGTGCTGATCTTGAGTGTTTTAATTTGATAAAAGCTTATGATTTTTTATTTCATATAATATGGCATTTCTTACTGAGCTACTCAATGTAGGGATCCATTACCATTGTGCATGCATTGTCTAAATGATAGAAAGTCACTAATTTAATCAAAATATAGAAGAAATATTCGAAACCAACTGCGCTGTAGTATTGTTGATAGCAATAAAAATGATTCCTATAGAAGTAATAAATTCACCTCAGAATTTTACATTATTTATCATCAAAATGGGAAATTGCATTTCTTTCATTTATGAGTCACAAAAAAATTATACACCCCCTATAATTCCCTTCTTTTCACAGAAGGACCCGCCTAAAAACATTGCTAAAAAGTGTGTTTAATCCAATGACCGTTGGCTGTCAAAGAGCAGTGTAATCATCATTTCTGACATGCTGCTTTGTGTCAATGGTGATGCCAGTAAATGAATGTTTATGACTTTGTTTGCCAGACAATTTCATTATATATCATAATTTCAGGCTGGGTGGAAATACTGTGGAACTGAATACAAAATGTAAGTGATTTAGAATCTTCATTATAATTATATCTTATGCCTCATATTTAAGGTTTAAACTTGACCATTCTTCATATATCTTTTATCTATATAGTCTTCAATTCCCCTTATACATGCATAACCATCAATCAATAGATGTGACCTTTAGAAAAGGTTACTTAGCTAATTGAAGAATATTTCTTACAATAACTTCATGTGCAAACTATTTTATCTTAAAACGTATTGTACTTTCTTCCATCTTTAACTACAAACCATATTTGCTCATGGTCGGTGTGAATTTGAAAAAATCTAGTGATGAAATATTTGTTTAAATAAAAAACAACAACTTGGACCATTTGATTTCTCAGGAAAACCTTTTTTCACATTGTATTTGACCGTGAGAATATGACCTTAGATATTGAGGACATTCTTGTTTACTAACAAGTTCCATTTTATAGTTGCAATTAAATAGATGACATAGTCATTTTGCATTGTTTTCCTTGTACAAATTTCTGGTCAATATGGATGGATGGGAAGGGATTCCAAAGGAAATCACTCACTTTAATAGCAACATAATGTAGACTGATGACTCTATACATATAATTCCCAGGTTTTACATCAAGTTTTTTGTAGACTAACTCACAAGGGTTCATTGAATGAAAGGTTGGGCAGAATCAATTAAGCTTACTATAGTCATAGTTTGCAATAAGAAAACATTTAGCCACTTTTATTATTAGTGAGAGTAACACCTTTGAGTACATGCATAAAAAATATCTTACAACTGCATTCAAAAACATTCACTAATTGGTCAAAATTGAATCAGAAGAGAGAGATCGAAAGCTCTTTAAGTAAGCTACACTTTTAATCAGTCAAAAGTATAAAAAATATTATTGACAATCTTACAGGTTGAAACCACCTATTGAAAATCAAGGCTGTAACTGTCTAATACTTCAGCTTCTTTAAAACATTCCATCCTTTCATATGGCCTTAGAATGGTATAAAAACGTATCAAAATCAGTCTTACAGCCTAAAACCCTCTATTGTGAATCAAGGCTGGAACTGTCTACTATCCGTCATGGAAGGGGTAAAGGATTTTGTCATGTCATCTGTTTTCTTTGGACTGTTAGTATTGTCTGAGACTAAACAGATTGTGTTCCGATAAGGATGGGTTTTTGTAGTGTTAGAATACTGCTGTAATGGAGTTTTACCACTATCAACACAACGCAGGCCTGGTTTTACTACTATGTCAATGAAAAGATTCAGATGTTTGGTTTTGTAGTCGTTGATTACTACATGCTTAAATGAAAGAATACAGACTCGTGTAAAATCCTAAATCACACCAATAACCTTGGGACTTGTTAAAAAGAAGGATGGAAAATTGCAAGATGGCTGCATGTTTAAGAATCTACTTCGGTCAATTTATAGACTAGTCTGTTTTTGATCAATTTTTGTAAAAGATATTTTGAAACATTAATATCATTCTGACTAGAATTGACATAAAAGGTGATATACAATGCAGCCAATTATATGGATTTTTATTCTACAAATTAACATAACTTAATATGTAACTCATCTGAATTTTGATATCAATACATGTATATATACTTCTAAAGCTGTGTAATATCCTTCCCCCTATTTCCCATCCTATTATGTCCTTTTCTATCCAATCCCATCATATATGGGACTATAATTATATTATTCATGATAATTTCATATATTTGTATCCTAAGCATAGTGTAATGGGGTATGTAACTGAACTTTCCATAATTTAAGCACTTTCAAGGACAATAATGACAATGAAAGCTTACATTAGAACAGTGAGAACAAAATTATGGGCTTATGAGCACCCGAACCATATTCCTTTTAAAGCCCTTGAAACTATACTTTATCATTATGATATTGTACTTTCTTTACAGTACAGTGCATTATAAAAATACAGAAGTTCTTGTAAGAAAGGACAAGAACTTTTTTTTACTGATCCTGACTCAGCAGTGAGATAATAGAATAGTCTTGTAAAAGTGTCAAAGCTGTCAAATCCAACAACAACTGCCTTTTATGGGTGAGTGTTCCTTTAATGCAGATATATGCCTTTCTTAGCAAAAAAACTGTACAGTTATTGCTCTTTTATGCAGGGGATTGGGACAAAAAAAATCCTCCAGAAACACCTGTGTTCAGGATACAGTCACTTCTTTCATTTGAACATGTACTCAAAGCAGAAGCATATAATTTTTCTTCTTGGAGATCTAATTACTTAACGTTTCCTTGAAAAAGGCCAATGCAAGGTTCTAGTAGTAGGAAAATGTTATTCACTTTAACCAATATTAAATCAAAGTAGCACACTGTTAGAAAAAATAGTGATGTTTAGTTAATAGTGTGGTAAGTGATATTTAGTGGCAAAATTGAGTCAACATTTGATCTGGTTGATTTCGTAAGAATACTCTTTTTCATTTATAGTGCTGATCGATGTAAAAAAACAGCACTCAAATAGTGATATTTTTGCACCATTAAATTTAGTGTGGACTATATTTTACCAATAAATATAATCAACATCACTACTTTTTCTAGCAGTGTGGTCAAGAAGGGATTTTATTTCCCTCTGTCAGATGTATGTCTTTCTTTTATCTGCAGAACATAACAGGATTATTTTGGTGAAACAATTTTGAACTTTTGACTAGTTAATTATTTTAAGCTTACTAGCGCTATAGCGGACACAGCCAAAATATGTCATAATTGGCTGAAGATGTCTACAGAGTAGACAAAAGCTACCAAGTAAGCTTAAAATAATTAACTAGTCAAAAGTTCAAAATTGTTTCACTATATTACACTAGTTAGATGAATCTTCATAAATCAGGATTATTTTGATTGTCATGCCTTATTAGAATCTATCATATATGTTCTAAATATGGTATTGTTTATGTCATTATTATTTCATAACAATATTTAAAACTTGTTAATGACATACTTTGCTGTTGTAAACTTGTAGACTACACATTAACAAATGGAACAGTCTATATATAGAACAGCGTAGTATAACTCAATTTTGGAGCCACTTCATTCTACAACAGTGAGGTTTAACTGGGCTTATCTTTATGCAACAAGAACTCTCATAAACCTTAATCATTTGTATCATAGCATCAAAGGGAAAGCTCTTTTTGTTAAGCCATTGCTCAGAAACCATTAGTACCACATTCCTTGGAAAAGACTTTGAGATATGCTTATGGTTGACCCACAATAAATCACTCTTATTTTTATGTCCTTTCTAACAGCAATTCTACTATGAAACATGTATGGCCTGTAACCTTACTAAAATCTTAATGAATGTTTCTTTGATCCTGGTTTTAGGATTGGGTTGTTGCTCGGTTTTTTCCCCTCCAAATATAAACAGGATATTGTCACAAATTCTCTACCTTGACACTTATGTGTCAAAGTCTAAAAACAGTTCAAGGCTATTCTGTTCCTTGTTCAGTAACTCACGGTATACATGTTTCAAATAAAAATGGTTGATTTCAAAGCAAAACTTTCCTAATACACTGTTATTTTCTATAAAAAATAAATAAAATCTAACGTAGTTGTGCAGTTTGGAATGACAAATATAGAACAAGGTATTTTTTTAGACATAAAACCAAGGATTTCAAATAATATTTTCTGGTACATAAGGTTCAGGTTTTACACTTATGAACCTTTAACATAAATGATAATAATTATATCTTGAATAATGTTTACAACTACATAAAATGTAAAAGAGAGTGTCATTTGAAAGCCTTTTAGGACTTTTTCCTAAAACAAAGCAAAAGAGCTCACAACGCATAATTATGTGACATACATGTTCCTTTCTTTCAATTAAGGTAGTGTATAGGGTTTGCCCCACACACTGACCCCCATTGGAAGGTCTAGTAATCTTTTGTCCCCTTTCATTTGAATACTGCAAAAGTAGCATCAAGCACTTATACTTGTCCTACATTAGTTGGCTTTATGTGGCATATATGTCCAATTGTGTATAATCAATCTCTGCAGCAATGGCAGACAACAAATGTGTCCAAATTCCAGGTCATTCTCATAAATTGTCCAAATTTCAGTACTTTCAGGAATTGACCAAGATACCGGAGTAAAAATAAAAGTCAAATTGACTTAATGTGGCACTATTTTGTCTTAATGTTATTCTTGGAGGTTAAAGATCTTTATCAAACAAATGGTGAAAGATCTTTATCAAACAAAAAAAAATACCATAAAACATTTTTAAGCCTTTTGCCTGTTTTGGCCTTTTTTGCCAATATCTTAGAAAGTGCTTCTTTAAACAAAAAAAAAAGGTCCTTTCAACATCCTTGTTATCTTAAGATTGGCCATATTCTAAAAGAGTGTCTCTTCAGACAGGTTCCCCCACAACTTCCTTGTTGACCTTTGCCATTTTCTAAGCATTTATCATTTTGAAAAGATTGACCTATAAAAAAACTACTTGTTAGCCATTTGTGATCCAGTACAAAAAGCACCTGTAACTCTTTCACTTCCTCTTGTAAGAGTCAAACCATTGTAAATGTCTCGTCAAATATTGATCTCTTAGAACAGTTCAAAAGTGTGCTCTGGTGAAAAAAACATCAAAAGGCAGCATGGAATTACACTAGAATTGTATTCAAATTCAAATCTGAGCATGTATGGTACTTGTATAGAATGGCATGCAGAAAATGTATATTCTGATGTTACACAGTTTTGTTAACTACTTCCATCTGATTTATAATTAACAAACATGGGAAAATGTTGTTTTGTTTTTGTATCATCAATAATACAATTATACTCAAATGAAAAAGATTATGTTGATATGTTATGAACTTCACTTGGATGCTGCACAAATGTCAAAACATAAAACATTCTGAACATCAAATCTACAACCATATCTAACAAGTCCTCCATAGTTTGTGTTAAAATGTAATTTTAATGATGTTGTTGAAGAAGCAAGGGTCAAAAGTGAGATTTTATGACTGAACTGTGACAAAAACAAGAGCATAATTATGAAAGTGCCTTTAATTTTTAATTATAGCCTATCTTGGAATATGCCATGTACCAGGATGCCTTTGCAACATCCAATAAAATATACGATCAGACTTTTTAATTTTGATAAACAGATAACCTTATTAGATAAAGGAATAAGTTGAATCATACATGTAAGTTTAGTACAAAACTAATCATCCTTTTGTCCTTATGATCCTTTCTGAGTATGACCCGATGCCTCATACCATGACTGAAACCATGAAAATTAATAATTGAATACAATCTCATAAATCAATAGATTTTATAATACCCTATGCCATACAACAAAAGCAGTGCAATAGTAGTGTAATTATTTGAAAGAAAGAGTTGCACTCATTCCATGGGTTAATCTTAATTTGAAGACCTACAGGTACACAGCGCTATGAGAAACCTAACAAAAGAATTCTTTCATGAATCAAGGAATGCTGGTAAAGCAGTAGTTGAATATGGAGTCACTTTTGGTACTGGTAACTAAAATTGGAAAACTAACATTTAATTGATTTGAAACTATTATTTTTAAAGGGTAATACCATTAAGCCTAAGCATGGCTTCTGAGGGGGTCCCCTTTCAAGATTGAGAATCGGAAAGGGCTACTATTTTCAGCCCATGTCATCTAGGTTCTTTTTTTCCATAGCATGGGATAGAATCTAACATATGGGTCCCACATTTGTCTATGGGAATGAAAACAGTTTTCAAATTTGGGAATAGGGAGCAACTGTTTAGTAACAATATGTTGAAAGTTATTCAAGTGACAGGGGACAGACAAGTATTCCAATTGAGCCTTTTCCTTGCTGAACATGTTAGCTTGCCCTTATGACCAAAAATATAATTCACAAACTATTGCAACAGTTTGGTTATATTGTATGTAAAGTATCTATGATAGTTGCGTGATGCATTTTTGTCCTAGCCTTTTCACTTTCTGACCCCTCCAATTTTCTATTAGGATTTAATTAATCATAAATGAAAGAGAATATTTATGTATCTGTAATTAATATCATCTTTATTTTAATTTTGATAGAAATGAAATGGATATTATACCTTTTTGAACTTCAGAGCATACACCTAAAGCTAAATACTTTCATTTGAAATTCTGCACTTAAAAAAAGGGTGCAGCAGGAAGGGATAGAATTTCTCACTAGGAAGAGGCTTGTTTACTAAGGTATGGTAATTATTACAATAAAGGCTGTTTGAAAAGGTCAAGCAATTGTATAAAAGTCTATTTTTTGTTTAAAAGTCTATGTTTTGTTTAACTATATTTTTAATATTCCTCGCCTCCTCCACTCGATGATTTATATCAAATATCTTCTAGACTAGTACCCTAATAGGTGAAGCTTATTAGTTCAAACACAAAATAGTGAAAGAGTAAACTTACTTTAAGTTACTAGCAATATTACAAAAGCAAAAATGAGAAATTAATATAAAATCATGCAAACTTTATATTGGATTATCAACAACACCCTCTGGTGAACATAAAGGCAACTATATATTCAATTGTAGGTCCACACATTATTATCATTTAGACGATGGAGCAAATTCATCAGATCAAATGTCCCTTCAACTAACCACCTATAGTCTTCCCTAGAATGTCATGGTGTTACCTGTTTAATTCAATGAGTCATATTTCCTAGCCATCACTGATTAATTTTACATTTTATTACACTTTCAAAACCATTAATTTGCCACTAAGTATTGCTTTACTACCTTGAGGCGACGCTTAAACAAACACTCAATGTCACTATAACAGTAAGGTATACAGAACATTTGGACTGGGTCTTCAAATGTGGCTCTACATATCAATGAATATTTCATATAAAGTGGTGTAAACCTATCCATTTCTTTTTACAATAATTTATGACACACAGCAAATTGCAAAATTGGAACCTTTTAAAACAGAGAAATAGACAATACAATAATTACATATTGGTGTAGCTGTAGGTATTGAAAACATTATATAGCATCTAAACTTTTATTTTTCTTAAGTGGCAAGTGCCTTCATAATGAGCATCCCACACACAGCGATTTTCCTAAGATTTTATCACAGTTAGCCAAGATGTGCTACAACTTGACCTGAATTGCTGCATCAAGCAAAACATAGCAATTTGCAAATTTACCAGAAATTAAACAAACATTTTCATTAAAATTTACTTAAATTTGAATAAATCAAAGAATTGATGGTACATGGGAGGTCAGCTAGGCAGCACTGCTCTTTTCCCAGAAGTCCATGTTCCCCTGTCACATGTTGATCCCTTTTTTTTTAGGGGGGGGGGGGGGGGGGGGTAGCCGCCTAGTGTTCTCATGTTTCAACCTTTTTCTTTCAAGATTTTTTTTAGGTGCCTCTCAGAATATATTTTGTTAGGTTTCTCCATTTTATTATATTTATCAAAGTTTTCATATAGGCATATAGTTTTCATATATCATTAAGCAGCTATGCCATATCTGCAATTTAATTGTGTTATATGTGTTTAATCTTTATATTCTTCCATTTATTATTGTCAACATGTAACACAAAATCACTGTGTGTGTGTTGTACCCATAAACTTCCATGTATTCACACTGAAAATTCCACTCAAAGGTGAATGAAACACCCCTTTTAGACTGTACATACATCTCACCTCTTGCAAGTCTTCAGAAGCTCTTTTCAGTATCTAATTAACCCAGGAGATTACAAGAAGACTAAGCCTTATTGTATGGACTTTTCACAGATATCATGGTACAAATTACAAAAATAAAAAAAGGCAGAACACTCCCATTTCTTCTCTTTTATTCTTTCTGGTGCATGCTTTAAGCAAGCATTGGGGAGATAGAAGAACCATTCAAAGGACACCTGACCACATTAGCTGCTCATAAAGGACTCTGAGACTGTCAAACACTTTTGCCATTTAGAAAATCACCAAGCATGGAATGATCCATTTAGATCTAGGCTTATTGTATGTCAATACAAGAACACATCTGACATTATAGAGGGACCATATTTAATACAGCTATTTCCTTGGGAGTCAAATAAAACCAAATTCTGATAATAAGCAAATTTGTTTTGAGGGATTACTCTTGTCTTTGAAGAAGAGGCAGTGGCACTTGTATGGTGTAGTATTATTCCGTGCCAGCTGTGGCATGAAAAAAAATGCCTTTTTAAAGGGGGGGGGGGCTTTTTGCCTCCTTGATTAGGATTATTTTAATCATGTCATAGGTCCATTTTCCCTATGGTCTTCCCTAGCATTTCATGGTAAAAAGGTAACAAATTATATATAGAACTAAAAGGAATATGACCTTGTTTATAAATACACTTGAGATGTTCTTAATGAAATTTAAAAATGACGTAAATGCCATTAATTAAGAATGAGATTACCCATGAGGAGAGGGCGGAGGGATGCCTTGAGTCATCAAAGATTATTATAATTTGGTAAGTGTAAAATCATCTCTATAAAAATTAAATATAAATGATCTATATAAAAATGACTGGTCTTATTATGATATTGTTTCAAATGTATGGTCCCTTGGTTTGGTTTGACTGTCTTTGGTTGTGTGTAGTTGAAACATTTTGATTATACAGGAAACAGTGGGCTGGTTGTCTCCGAGTCCTATATTTACGGAAAAAATCAATAGTATACAGGGAATGTTTATAAAGCTTTTGTTGACACTTTTTGTAGACAATAGGAAGATACTGATCAGGTGTACTCTGCAGGGATATGAAAATATGGATGGATTCAAGAATAAATGTATGAAATGGATAGTATAAAACAAGCTGATCCCAATGCGTTGTGTAAGCAGACACTTTGTATAATTATAAAAAGAATTGTTTTAGACATGTCACTGAGATGTCACAATAAATTTAGATTTTTTTGAGAAAGACAGAGACATTAAGAATTTGGAAACTGTGAGGAATTAGATAATTACCATTTTTCGAATGATGTCTATTTAATGAACAGGCAGCATTGTGATGGAATAAATAAGTTTTACAGTTAAAACAAACTTTGAAAATGTTGTAAAAAATAGTTGCACAGACAAGAACATGCAATCAGTCAATATATCAATTCATTTTCTTCTATTGTTATAACACTTTATTTCTGTCTACATTGGCCTTCACACATTTAAGTTCAGTCTTCTAAATCATAAAATCAAGTCTCTAGTCTAAAAAAATCCATGGCCCATCCAATCTTTAAAAGAAAGAAAAAATCCTAAAAGCTTTAGTTTAAGTCTAAGTAAAAGTTCAATGGTTTTATCACCAAAAGGATTGGAACCCTTTCAAAGACACAGAACAGATGGGATGATAATCTGAAACAGCCATTCAAATCTTACCATCAAATGATTGAACTCAAAAACTTCAAAGACACTGCTCCATCGATGTAATCAAAAAATGGAGAGGGTCACTGTTTATTTCAAAATGTTATTCTATGGGACGTATTTTGTTGTTGTTGTTGTTGTTACATTTTTTTTTACAATTTTTTATTAAGATACTGTATCAGTTGGCACTGCATTTCTAAGTTGTAGGCCGAATCAGTGACAGTAGATACTAGAGACATCTCACTATGAAACTCTTTGTGTGATTTTGCAACCATTGAGCCACTTTGAAGAGGAGTGTATAGCTCAAGAAACAAATATGTATAGTCTTGCCCTTGCACAGAATAGCTGCAACATCTGACATTCTTGTGTGCTTTTATTTTGGCAGTATTGTATGACTTTAGGTTTAATACAAGAGAAACCTCTTGGTTTCTATCTTGCCAAAGTGTCATGGTCTGTACTTGGGGTTGCCAGACTCAAATATGGCTCCAGACTCATTTTGAAATTACATTTTGGTCAATTTATTGAAATGTCGGCCTGTGGCCAAATTGCATAAGAATAATTCTTCTCAAATATTAATGATGTTTATCCATAAATGTGTGACAAAGGTATCTTCAGGCATTAACAAAATGAGCTTCATTCATGAAAGTATAAATCAAAACATTTCTATTCCAAACTAACTGTGCATGTTCTAATTTTTTAATGGATCAGTCATATCAAACATACAAAAGATATTAGCTTCTATATAAAGAATTCAATTTATGTTATTTGAAAGTATTTTTTTCAAAAATATATGTTCTTTTCTCTTGAAGCCATTTTATTGCCTTATGAGGTGATTGAATTACTACTAATGGTCCCAGACAAACTCACCCATCCACATAAATACTGGTTTCCTATGCCTGGGAGCCATACAAGTGACATTTAATGCAAAAACTATAGAACACAATCTGACTACAGTACAGAAAATATCAATGAAAAGAACGGTGCATGGATGACAACACCCTGATAGCATTTTTCTCTTCAATTCATTCCTTCTTTTTTGGTATTGATTCTTGTCTGCAGTATGTTTATAAATGGAGTTGTTTCAAGTTACGCTTTACATTCCATCTCAATTTTGCCTCTGTAAGGTGAATATGGTTTTTATATCTATATCTGTGGTGGCTACTTAAAAAGAGAATATCAATATGGTAGGCTGTAAATAGGACTGAGTATTGCATTCACTGATCAGGTTCAACACACTGGGGTCAATACAAGATCTAGCTTCTTTCCTTGATAAGAAGTTTTGACATTAAAATGTCACATTTTTTTTTTTGGGGGGGGGGGTCATGTCTTTGTCATATAGTCATGGCTAAAATGAAATATAGGATGGAATAACATTGTCAAGGAGATATTTGCATTACATAGTGCAAATTATCAGAGATATCATAATGATATATACAAGCTGTACATTCATATTGTATATGATAAGATTACATAACATGCCATTTGATGCATCATGCCATTAAAGATGGCCACTAAAATACTGTACCAACACAAATTATCCTTTGTATATCAAACACCCATAAGGCCAATAGTCATTTTTTTTCTTGAAATGTTGGTACTGTTACATTATATCCAAGCCTTTGTATGGATTGCCCCTTAGGGTTTCTGTAGATTTAAATCCATCCAAAAGAATCTTGACAATTTGTGTTGCAACATCTTCCAATTAGTGATGCTTCAATGTCAAAGCTTTTTTGAAACAGAAGTCCTTTTAGTATAAGCGTAAGAAAAATAGAGATGGAAAAAAAATACACACAAGAATGGAATTCCATCAGAAGGAGTATTGAATTATTATCTCCAGATACTAAAGTAGGTCAAGTTTCTGATGTTCTTTTCAAGAAAAAGCCTTAAGGAGAATAATGGAACCACAAATCTTTGGAATTAGGTCATAGGGTTATTAGTATTCTTCAGAAGTCTTTTACAATACTGAAATTCAGGAGAGAGTACTGTTATCATGGGAATTAATGAAAACACAAAAACATAAGTTTTTAGTGTTTATCTGAATGATAAAGCTTCTCCATTCTTGTAGTGTTAATATATCAGTAAGTTTAAATAAGAAGGATTCATACATCAAATGTATATATTTACTGTGAATAAAAATATAATACAATGTTTTATCATGTTTGTTTCAAGCATTTTGCATCTGTATTTTTCTTCAATCATTGCTCCATATTTATCATATAATAATGCTTTGGTCAGGAGGGGAGGGAGGCAGCTTGTTCTTTAAAAATACATTCTATAACTCTTGATATATGTTAACTACCCCTCCCCCTTTTTTGATAGAAAAAAAACACCTTAAAAAGTAAAAACATACAACTTCATTATTTGAGAGCTGCCGAAACAACAATCTTACAATTCTAAACCTTTCCTGTCTCAGGCAGGCCCAATATATAGGTCAATAGCTCATCACCTGTTACAGGATGCCATATGTCTGTGGAACAAAAAAGCCACTAGAACTATTTATAGTATATTTCTTGTCTAAGTGTCATCTGTATTACAATAGAGGGTAAAGTGACCCAAGGATGTTCTGCATTATCATATTTGTGTCAAATTAAAAGATTTAACACTTTTGTTTTCTTTAAATTCCTTGATTCTGTGTAAAACCACAGTGTGAAACAGAATTTATTGAACTGTCTTCAAAATGTTACAAAAGAAACTATTGATATTTCAAGGCCATACAGGAATTACATATCCAAAAGATGTGGGTTTACCGCTTTCAGTTAGGTCTCAAATTAATGAGCTGGGTAATCATTATTTTTGATACCAGCAATATATCATTAGAAGACTGTAATTAAAAATGCTCCTATTTAAAGAGCATAACATTTAAATGTTGATTTTATAGTTATTCACAAAAATGTGTTTCCTTTATTTCATATAGCACTAACGTTTTGTTTTCAATCTAATAAAAATATATATATACTTAGATATATACTTCATACAAACTTTTATCAGTCATCAAAACCAGCTTCACATTCAAGCAAGTTCCTGTTTCCCTAATAGCATTTCCCTACATTTAGGAATTGTTATATATTTGAGTTCAGAGTGCCTAAAGGGTGTATGATATTGTTCTTTTAAGCATTGTTTTTGATGTTGTACAGGATGTAGAGAGCACTCAATGACCCTTCCAATGACACAAGTTGGTAATGGATATTGTGTTCATTTTTTATTTCGAGAAAAGTCATCGTTTGGGGCTTTTTTATATCTACCATTTTTTTAAAGAAGTTTAATATTGATGCAGAAAGATTCCATAAATGCATAGCCAAGGGCTAGAGAGAGGCGTCCTTGTTAAGGCCTTTTTTAATACAAAAAAGAAATACATTATATTGGTTTTGCTACTGTGAGGGGAATATGATACCAAATGAAGGAAAAATAGCTTAAGATATAAAAATCTGTCATAATTAAACAGTACAAAATATATTATCCTGAATATTAAAATAACACAACTGATCAAGTACTATTCCACAAAGTACTTATCAATCTCCATGCCATTGTATTAAAATAGTTCCAGCATTTCCTCATATATCACCTTTTCCCATAAACCACCTGTGTACTAAACTATGAACATGTCCGCCATCTTACATCAGATACCCAACAGCCACAATTGTTCTACTGTCCCATGCGATGTAGCCTATATTCATAGCACTTGATGCATCAAAAAATCATGAACATTGTATGTCACAAAGGAACATTCTACTTTGACACGCTAATGTATCATTATGAGTAATCATTCACCTCAGAAGAATTCAACACTTTATTTAGTTTTTTATCATACTTAAACTAATAACATTTCTATAAGAAAGACTGATGTTGTCAATATTCCCAGTTTTAACAAGACCAACACCAGGTAACAACCACCTCATTTGTTGCCCCTTCTTCCTAGAAAGGGCCAGCAAAATCGCAAAATAATACAACATTAGATATGTTTCATTTTTAGCAATTATTCTTCAGCAAAGGCTACAAGAACATCATTTTTTTTCTTAAAATTAAGAATACCTGGCAAACAAAAATAAATCCATAATTTTCTACTACAAGTACAGCAATTTCCAGAAAAATACTACTACTTTTCCTTTTGAGTAACCACAAAATACACAACATGCAAAGGATAAATCCTACGACAACTTCAATAACAGCAAAGAGAAAATTCATTGATCTTTGATGTCTTTAATCAACACTCCTAGAAGTCATTTCTAGGGGAGGGTCATGGCTGACAAGTACTGACACCCACAAGTCTATATCAAGTCAGAAGAGGCTTTACTCTGTTGCAAATTCTAACACACGAGTTGAATAATTTAACAGCTATGGGCAAAAGACAAGACTGAAAGCCAATATTTTCGACACAGTAGCTCAATATGCTGTAATGAAGCAGGGCCTATACAGTAGCTACGAAAGCTCCACTTTTGATGAGCTTGTAATACACAGCTCCCTGGATTACCCCAAGCAACAAAGTTATTCTAAGTAATCCTTCAGATAACTTAATTCTGATTCCTCTTTTCTCCAGTCAAGTCATATTTGTCATATAGCACCTCGAGCACTTTGATATATCTATGGGGGCAGTTTTTTGTCAAAATTCAATATCATTTTTCTTTCAGTTGATATTTTTTTTACGTAGCTTCACTAGTATTTTTTTGACTCCAATCCTTTATGAATTCCACCACAATGAAATCTGACATTAATTTTATTATGAAGAACTGTGGATTTGGAAATTGTTATTGAGTTTTACCAAATTCTTGCTAACCTAGGGGATGATACTTCAATTGGCGAGACCCCAAATCTTCATTGCTATAGAGGAACTAGGAATAGTCAATTAACTGTATTATAGAGTGCAGAACATAACATTAAAGTTCATGGGGGGGGGGGGGGATGATACAAGAGTGATGTATAGCTATTGCATAAATTCTCTTTTAATTCTTTTGAGAATCATTATTCTATTTTGAGCTGAATTTAGGTCAAAGAATCCATTTCAAATTCGAACATTTCATGATAAATAACATATAAATACATATTTGTAACAAAACAATCTTCCTTGCAGCTTATCAATACACATACTACAACTCTCCATCATCTCCCAAAAACAATAATTTTGTCACCAAAAAAAATGCATGCCTTGCCTGTCCTTATGGTTATTACCTTGCAATCAGTAGGGGCCAAAGTGCTTCCATTGTAACCAACCACACTACAGTATTACAGGTTTTTTTATTCCATCTCTCCATCCATTTAAGACCCTTAAGAGCTAGGTAATAGAAACCTCACTATTGTCCATGCACCGTTCAAAAACTCATTACTGCCTCTGATGGACTGCATTAAGAGTCTATTGAGGTAAAATAAGGGTTAGAAACCCAAGGATGGCCAACTTAAGGGTAGAAACGCATGGTACTAGGAATCAAGTAAATATCCAGACAACAGAGGCTGCCTTTATTGAAATCTTAAGGATACCAGGGGTCACTTTCTATCCCTTTTTTTGTCCTTAATTTTCCCTTAACACCTCAATGTAGACATCAGATTCCCTGAAGAGTAACAATGAGTGGTAATCTAAAATGGGTTAATGACTGATAAATAATGCCATAGAGCTCTATCATTAGCTCTCTACAAAAAACAGTAGTCAGATAATATTAGAAAAACTTCTTTGGGGAAAAATAAAAGAGACAATTAATTCATCAGTAATTAAACTTTGATCAAAAAAGTCTATACTTAGATCACTCAAATCGTGTAAGTTTCAAACCACACTTCATAATTGAAAGTTATTAGTTTTTAAATTATTATTGTACATAAAGAGAAATTTACACTAAATTAGGCTATTTTCATGTTATTCTATTTACAATCCACAGTTCTAGCTTCATCCGTTTTGCAATATTTTTTAGAAGAAAACTACACAAAATGTAACCATTAAAATTTGCATTTCAATTGACACTTTATTAGCTATTTTTATGGGTTTTTTTTTAATAATGAAAAAAAAAACTCAAAAAAATAACCCATAACCTTGCCTGCCTCACTTTAAACCCTACCTATTCTTCTCATTTTATTACTTCTTCCCACATCAAAGCTGCAAAATGCTATACCTGCTTCTACTTAAATTAACCCAAGCTGTCACTTCTCGCAAAGCAATGATGAAGCAATGGTGACGGGACTGTGCTGGGATGTCACGTCTGAATGAAGTCTAGTGTCACTTGTGATGTGAAAGTAGTGACAGGGTGAACTTTAAATAATTGATAAACATTTTAATGGAAGTAGATGGTATTTGAGTCCCATATTATGAACCACTGGTACATGCTATTTATGAATGTTCCTGCTTGGGATGTGTATTTTCCTTTTGTAGATTATTTGACATTTACTTGTATGCAAAGTAAAACAAAATAGTCTGACAGCTGAGTGCCAAAAAGTACGCTAGTTAACGAAATGATGTGCAAATCCGATGAGGACGCAGGCTCAC
>JAVSBT010055225.1:0-10975 GCA_033118115.1 Pharyngocirrus eroticus
AAAAGCCTTTTGCAAAGATATCATTTCAAACTTTAATACTTTTTTTCATGCTAGAGTTTTAGACAAGTGTAATTTTTTGTTTGTTAACTTACTAAAAATGATATTGGAGGTAAATCAAACACAATGTCATACTATTTATATCTTGGCAGACTTTTGTATAGATGTGAGGTATAGATAGCACTTTTTATTCCATGCAATCAAGTATGCAAATGCTTTGATTTGAAAGAAATATTTGTAACTAAACATATACATGTACATACTTTTACATTATTGTAAAAGCACTCCAAAGAATCATTCTCATGCTTGTTTCTCTAACTAACAATCTTTCTAATATAATAATATAACTGAGCACAGAACCAATTTGTCACTTTCTTTATTGCACATTTGATATTAAAAGATCACATAAAAGATACTTTCTTCTCCGTACTTTGGTCTCCAAATCTTTAGTGACTCAATCCATATGCATGACTTGAATTGAATGAGAGATGTTTCAAAGGAAAATGAAGCTGTTTCTTAGAATCATAATAAGGAAGTCAAAACATGGTTATAGACTAAGATGATGAAACTTGACGTCAAGTACAAAAGGCAACTAAATTTCAAAACATATTTAGCCAACTGAATTTTATTTTTAGCTGTGTAATTTGGAAATTTGTTTACAAAATAAAATTGAGTTCTCCTTATGCCTGAGTGGCTTGATTGAAAGAGAGATGGTTTTATACTACAGTGATGTCAGCAAAATTAATGTGATTAATGTCAAGGTGAAAACAAACACATTAGAGCATCAGCGTACATGGTTTTGAGCTTTTTTTATTTGACTTTTTTTTCTTGATGGAGATTTTAATGATTTGTGATTTGTATCTATTACCTTCTCCACACAGTACATACATTATGGGATATTCATTGCACAGCGAATATGGCTTCATATCATTATTTACTAATAAAGTCATTTCTTTGCATCTTTAAATATTGACATGAAGTTCAAAAGATCAAAAGCTAAATATTTTTGTTAGCAAAATGGTTATGACCATGCCTGACAGAATATTATCAAAGACATTTTGAATCAGTTTCATCTTTCCTACTATTGAATGCAGCTAAATAATTCAAAGCAAAAATACCTTTGTAATTGCATGAGTCAATGTAAAACCATACAGGCATTGGACAATTAAAAGGAAAAAGAAAACACCCAAAAAGAGTATCAATCATTTATTTCTTTTATCTCAATAAGAGCAAATTCTATTCATAGACCTTCTTCGTAGCAATATAACCTGAAAACCATCAGGTCTAATGATCTGTAAGGGAATCAACAAAATTCATCCTACTTTATTTTTTTATATATAATACTAGCATGTACAAGAAATGTGATATACTTCTATAAGGAAATATTGTGTGAGAGGTTATTGTTGATTGCCAAACAGAATTTGTTTATGAATTATTGACATTCTGTACTATTTTCTGAATTACCCTAATTTTTCAAATTTGTTTTAATGTAATTTCATGAAAAATTATTTTCAATGGTCTAGGTGAAGGCCTCATTTTCAAGAAAATGCATTATTGAGCCATTATATTGACTGTACTTGTAATGGCATAGATGAGTCTAAATACTCACATGTATATATTTTAAAAGAGAAAATATCAAAAATGGATTTTGTTTGAGAATAAGTTCCAGCTAATCAAGTTGTAGTTCAGAAAAAATACCATTGGACTTTTCTCAATATTATAGGACTGTATACTCATTAAATAGAATTAGTACTCCTCACAACAATGAATACTTTTGTATTTTTATATGCAATTCATTTACATCAAGCCATAATATAGTATGGGAAACAACATTTTATTAAACAACATTAAACTTCTTTTTCATACATTAATCACAATATAATCTACACTACAATGTATACTTAAAATGATTATTGAACTTCTTATATGTACTTTATGAAAGGTATATTTTCCAAAGCTTTTGGTCCACTCACTGGATCCTCTGTACGATCCCAAATGATCACAACTTTGTTAAGAACCAAAGGTCAAGATAAATACACTGAAAAATATTGTTTTGCATTCTGTGGAACAAATCTTTTTCTTATTCAACATATTGAGTCACAGATTTACTTGCAATATGAATCCTTAAATATGCCGTGGCCTGACTAATATTGAATAATCTTGTAGGAATTAAAATCAAATTTGTCTGTTGCCAAATATAAAAGTGAATCTGGACAGGTGTCAGAGGCTTGATTAAAATATATAAAGCTTGGCTTGGCAATGAGGAAGTAAGTGTTATTTGATATGTTGTGATGATGTATGGAAGGACCTTTTTGACGACCTTTAAAGAGGCTTTAAAGTACTTTTTGATTTTTTTCACAAAGTTTGAACCTCAGTTGTCTGTGCTATGAATAGTTTAAAAGAACAAATTATGATTCAAAGAAAGGCCTTTAACTGATGTTGTCATGATTCAGGGGGGTGTATGCATCGATGTTAGTCCTTACCCTGGATATAGGTAATACATGAAATATCTCAAGTATACAATGTGATCATTTTCTATAAAAGATAAAGCTATAAAAGTATATATTTTTGGCTTTAGGACATCTTTAGCCAGAGTTTGATATCACTCAAATTTATTTGAATTTTATCTAACATAATTATTTTAAAAAAACTGATTTTTTTTTTTGTTTTTAATTCTTTTTTAGACTTTCTAATTATTGCTGAGGGCAGCTCTGGGTCCATCTACAAGATGCCATTAACTGGTCCAAATGCTGGAAACCACATTAAATTTCCATTACAAGCTGAGCTGCAAGCAAACAGACCGGTGGCAGTGGCATATGATCCAGTTGAAAATGGTTTCTACTTTAGTTCATATTTGTCATCTTCATCTGGCATGGGTCTAGGATATTATAGTATTGACCAACAGAAAACTCTTTACTGGGAATTTTTTCCATCAAGTAAGATATTTTTGCACTATTACATAATTACAGTTTCAAGCTTGAAAATAACTAGTATTCTTGTGGCTTGTTTATTTGTTGATAAAGTGAAAAAAAACATGTTGCTCTACACAGTAGGGTACCTATTCAAATAATAGTTATGTCCAGAGGAAGCTGCAAAATTGATGCTCTTTTTAACAAAAGCACAAACTAGTCACTGAGCTACTACTAGGCAGAGATTCTAGTGAGTTCTGTAAACCTTTACCAGATATTGCCTCCTGAAGAGTTTTCTTTTGATTTGACTCAAGCAAACATGTTTTACATTTATAAGGTGCATTTGATGGAATGGACTTTGATGCTATTTCGCGCTCACTTTATGTCACTGATTCAAGTTTGAAGAAAATTACAATTTTAAATGAATATTTGAATGTGACTCGTGACATCATCAAAACCAACCTGAATGGCCCAAGGGGAATTGTGCTGCACACAGGGAAAGGGTTAGTCAAAATAACTGATTTTGATCAAGATTTTTTCGTTTTAATAAATATTTTGATAATATGTTACACTGTGACCAAGACTATGGATATGCTTTACTTGTTAACTCCATACATTATTATTAACATTATTTTCTGAGAAAAACTTTATTTGGTTTACAGAAAAATGTATTGGACTGATTACGGATTGGACAAAATAGAAGCTGCAAATATGGATGGCACTGACAGAGCAATCATAGCTGATACTAACCATGTTTGGACCTTTGGTATTGCCTTAGATAAGAAAGGTAATAAACCAAATGTGTGTCTCTCAATTCATTGTTTCAGTGAATAAACTCTTCCTCCCTGAAAGATGTTCTAATATCATTGAGGGTGATAAAATGTCTCAAATATTTATACATATGGCATGTATATAATATATATTATAATCATCTATCAACTCCAATTCTAAACACTGACGTTCCGAAGTAAAAACAAATGGTTTATACTTTTATTGGTTCCAGGGAAAGATAAAAAGTATGACATCCCTCTAGTAAATAGACAGCAGCATACCTATTGTCTTGTACTACACCCTGTCAAATTACTATCATTCTGCACATGTATAATTGTATATAAACATTTAGTCACTCTCTCTTATTTTCAATCACCCTCAGAATCTCGTCTTTACTGGTTGGAAGCATCCCTACTCAGAGTTGAATCCTGTGATCTTGATGGTAGCAATAGGCAACATTTTTCAGCACCGAGTTCTCATAACTTTGGTTTAACTTTGTATCAAGACTACATATATATCTCTGATAGGACACATCGGTAAGTCTCCTTGAAACTGTTTTTAAATCAAATTTCTTGAGTTTTTGGATTTGATCAATTTTGGTAATTTTAGAGCATTTAAATCTTTTGATGAAGCAGAGGTCACAACAAGATCTCTGTATTGTACGTCATGATATAATGTTAACCTGATACAAGAGTTCCTTGTCTCCTCTCCAGCACAATAAGAAGAGTAAATAAAGATGGGACTGGTTGGACAACATTTGGTTACACTCAGCCTGGATCAACTGATTATTTTGAATTAACTGCTGTGTATAGATTTAATCAGACAAGAGGTAATACAATATTTAGAATTATACATGCCCGGTTATCTTGCACTTCCAGTTCTTCTTCTTCTTCTTCTTCTTTGCGTTCACTTTATAGTGTATATGCGTAGTACTGTGGTTTAGCATCCATGGTTGTAACACCTTGATGCCACTATTTTGCACCTTTAGGCCCAGTACTTCCGACTTCAGCCTGCTTTTCTGTCAGGGTGTGCTCCCTTAGACTTTTTTGGTCTTGAGAAATAGAGACTATATAGTGCCTTCCAGTTGATAAGTTAAGCTGTGAAACATGAGCACTGTTTGATAAACATTGATGAGAAAATATCAACATACTATTGAGGAAAAATATCTCCTCTTCATATTGATTTAATATGTCCATGATCATTTTGACTTTATTACATATTTATTCTTGCCATCTACAAGATTGTTTTTGTGAATATTATCCTCACTCTTTTGTGCTCTGGCATTGTTATAGATATAGCAGCAGAGGCTAATGCTTGTAAATTGGACAATGGAGGTTGTGAACAATTTTGTATTCCTCTCCCAAATGTCGAAAGAGTTTGCAAATGTGGGCCAGGTTATGGTGTAGGTCAAGATGGAACTTGTATTACAGGTAAAACACAGTGCTATAAACATATTTAGTATCTTTTACATTCACTACATAAAAGCACATGAATATATAAGTCCTGAACTGCAGATTTTCAAATATATTACATATTCATCATCAAGGTAGGCTACTAACTTGTACTGCAGAAAATTGACTATACTTTCTTACCTTATACTAAACCTTAAGTATAAAAATAATAATAATTGTAATAGTTTGAGTACTTATACTTGTAATCATAATCATGTAAGATATCTTTTTTCCAGCTACATTCAACCAGTTTTTGTACTTTGCTGACTCGTCCTTGCGTTTTCTGTACCAAATGGATGTCCCAACATTTCTACATAAACAAATACCCATCACTAGCCATGCAACTTTGAGTGGTGTTGCTATTGATCCAGTCAAAAAGAAGCTGTACTATTCTGATATTGGCAATGGGAGGATTGGTGAAGGGAACTCTGAAGGCACCCATGCTCAAACAATCTATCAAAAAGCTGGTAATTAACATAACTATCTTATTAATGGGGATATATTGAACTTATGAACTGGATCTTTAATAACGATGTTGATATAATAGTTCATAGCCAGTGACCAAGGACTCAAGAGGAGATTGAAAGCTATGAAATGAGTTTTCACTAAATAAAGCCCCTTTTACATTGTTGATTTCTTTAGCAAAGATTTTGTTTTGACTTTAAAGCCAGACTCTGTTTATATTGTCTACAAAGTCACAAAAGTTTAAAGCTGACCAACACTTGGCAATGTAAAAATATGTGTCAATAGGCTTCAAGAATAACAAAAGTCAACAGTGTAAACAGGATTTTATTTATTCGGTAATTAATCATCTTAGACACATGAATGGTTGATATATTGTTTACTTTTTAATCAATTTGCAACCCAAAGGTTGAATAGAACACAATCTCATCTCACTGACATAACACTTTTTCTCACCCATCCTCTCTGGAGAATGTACAGCACATAGCCAGTCTGCATATTAGCACTTTTTGTCCTGTACCCATTCTATATATATACCTGGGTAAAGTTGGAAATTCAAAGATAAAGTGTCCTTTCCGAAGGCCAGATTAAAGGCTAGTTCACATTGATTGCTTTCTGTAGACATTTATTTGCAACTTTGCAACTACATTTTTTTTTCATAAAGCCAATCATAATCTTTTGTTGGACTAGAAGTGTATAATTGCTTCAGAGACATTGTCAAAAGTTAGCAACTGTGTTTAGAATGTAACTTTTTAGTTGCAGTTCTTTGTGCTTTAAAAACATTCAAGACACTAGTAGGCCCAAATATATTTATAAAATACTACAAATGCAATGTATGTTTTATAAAGCAAGACTATTATGAAATCATAACTATATAATTATGGATTCATCACATACCACAATGAATACTTTACAGACTGTCTATTGTCCAATGAGGAATCTTTTATAATATTTCCTGGCTATTATTTCTTTTCCAACCCTCTTCAACGTGTATTCAATTCTTTTATAGGATCTAAGATAAAAAATCTTGCCTTTGATGAGAAAGATGGTTTACTTTACGTACCAGAGGCAGCCTCACCCCCACATATTGCAACACTGAACCCAGAGACTAGAACATACACAAATCTTATCAATGAAAACATTGGTCAACCACACGGAATAGCTGTAGACTCAGAAAACAGGTTTAAATGTTCTTCAAAATTTAATTCCATTGTTATCTATCCAATTGAAACTACTTGTATAAACTCAATTGTATATCCAGCCAATCTAAATAGTGTTCTCAAATAATAAGTTGTTATAATAATGTTTTAAAACTTGATATGCAATACTACTTGTTAAGCCATTCAAAAGGAAAATCAAAAAATGTTTAAATCAAAATGTTAATTTAAAGGTTAGATTTAATACAACTAAATTATCTTGCTTTACAAATTTAAAGGACAGAACGCATTTTCTTAAAAAGTCCCGTGTCATTTATAAAAATTGTAATATATCTTTTCAAATTATTGTTCTCATTCATTTAGGTATTTCTATTGGTCAGATGTTCAAAATCACAAGATTGAAAAAGTCAGTTTGGAAAATCCATTAGATAGAGAAGAGATATATAATGATCCCACTGGAGCAAAATCACCTACAGTCATTGTGTTAGATGTGACTGGTAAGAAGCCATTTTTTTTAATTTTCTTTTATTTGTTTGTTAAACCAAGTTGCAACTTGAAGTTAAAGGTTGAATAGCACACCATTTATTTTCTTCATACTCAATTAAACTTTTTTTTCTGGCCTTCCATACAATTTTTTCTTTCCCATCCCTTAAGGGATGTACAGTGCAACTTTAACAGTGCAGCTACAGCCAGGTCTACATATTTTTTACTGTCAAATTTAATCATTATAAGATAAAGATAAAATCTTTTTTAATCTTTATCATATATTTTTGATTTTTACAGCCAACAAGATGTACTGGACATATGCAAGATCAAATTTGATTGAAGAGGCCACATTAAATGGAGGGAGTAGAAGGACTATAGCAGCTCTACCTAGTGGTCAAACTGTAGGCATGGCGATCCTTGGAGACTTTTTGTACCTCACTGATGCAACTTCAAGGTACAACAAATTATTTTGAAAACCATGATAAATTAATTATTTCTACATTTATTATGATTTTGGCAACCTAGTTTTGAAAGAATCAAAACTTTTAAGCAAAGTTATTCTTTATTCTTTCTAGTTCTGTAAAAAGATTCGACAGGACACAGGATCCAGTTGTTTTTGAGAATGTTGGGGATCCAGATTTTGTAAGCTTGGGTCCAATTGTAACAGTACCTCTTTCTTGGAGAAATGGTAAATATTCCACAAAAATATCATAAACAGATATATATATATATAACTCGGGGTATAACCACTGTTGGCGATCTTGTGTTACAACTTTTTGTTGTTGTTTTCCCAACAAACTTGAGTATGTACGAATGAACAAAATTAAATAATTGTTGTCATATATTTCTTTTTAACCCAGATATTTTCATAAATGGCTATACAAATAACTCCAATGTGTACACAGAAGATGGCGCTAATGAGACATTGGTTTGTAGTGCTGTGTATGCTTTGGACAGTGTAAATATCACATGGTACCTTGACGACCAAGTCATTCCTTCAGTGGCAAATACTGTGTATGTATAAATTGAATTAGTCATAATTTCATTTCAATTTAACTCATTACATTTAACAGGATTGGATAACACTTTTGATAAATGTGACTTCATTTTAAGTGATAACAACATTATTTTAGCTTTGTCTATTTCATGTTCTATTGCTTGTCATAAACAAGAGATTCCCTGAATTGGCCTCTATCTTTTACAAACAGATTATAATGGACACCTATCACTTGTTTTTCTCTTCAGGCAATTCATTGACCCAACACCTTTCTACAACATAAGTGCTACCATAACACTTTCAATTGAGTCTGACAAAAATCTGCATGAAAAGAAATTGAGATGTGAAGCTATTTCTTCTGATTCAGAAACATCTATCATTGTTGAAATATTCCTGTCTGGTAAGTGCATTTTTTCCTTCATGTAGATTATGCCTTTAAACCAACAATGTCTTCATCAAGATTTTCTGGCATCCCCAGACCTTAGGAATATTCCTTTATGATTCTTTTTTCTTTCATTACAGATCCATGTCAAAAAATATCCTCGGACAATCCATATGGTTATACATTATGGGGGTCAGAAGAGAGACGGTCTGCCCTTATACCTTTACCTTCTGGGTCTCTACCAATCTGTGACAAGTTCATTCTCCCTGCTTGGTACAGGGTACAGAGTAGTGCTGGTGAAGAAATGCCAACTGATTGTGTGACTACAGTGGATGGCTGCAGCACAACTTATCCAATTTGGTTGCAAGGTAATTAATTTCTGTTTACAACATATTGGTTTTTATTATTCTACTTGCAACTGTTATATGCTATACATCAGAAAAGGCAAATATATGAGATATCTTATTACCTTTTAGGAGCCCATCCAACAGTCGCTGAAGGCAAAGTTGCAATGACAGCTTGTAAATCAGAGCCACGATCTCCTGGTGCCTGCTGTGTAGAAACATATGACATCAAAGTGAAAAACTGTGATACTTTCTATGTTTACAATTTGGAGCCACCTAGTGAATGTTCTGCTGGCTATTGCTTCGGTAGGTGATTAATGATAAATAAGGTAATTTAAATGTATCATCAAAGAATCAGGCCTTGGAATTAGGGGTTGGCCTTGTTCCAATGTAGCATCAAGCAATATACAATGTCATCACTTTAACATATTCGCAAATACATGTACATGAACAGTTAGTCCATAATTGATGATAGTGTCAAAGTCATCCTTCCTAAATATTATTTATGATTATATTTCTAACTTGGGGACCAATTTAATGATATTTTGTACATTCCAAGTTTCATTCTCTTGGTGCAATTAATAGCACCTTCAGTTTGAATTTAATTTCTGATGCAGTATAACTATCAGTGCATGTGATGAAACCATACCCTGTCAAACTTCAAGGTCTGAAGAATCATGGCCAATATAATTATGATAAGAAACAGCTAAATTTGAGCTCAACCTACAGAATTGGATGATGATTACAGCAAAGTCAAAAATTTACTAAATGGTATTCTTTATCTCAGGAAATAAAACTGAATGTACAAATGGACTCACATCAGAAAATGGATACTCACCATGCAAAGGTAGGTGAATTATGCAATCCAAATCATAATTTAAAATCAATATCCTGATTTTCTTTTTATAATATAAGGTACTTGGCATTATTGTCATTTTTGATAGATATTACTTTTGCCCAATGCAGGGTTGGTGACAGGTCTTAAAGGTTTTGGAAATATTGTGACAAGTCAAAAGTTAATCATATTCAAATATTTAAACAGAGTTGAGCAGTCGTATGATTTCTGTTGATTATAATCAACAACAAATTATTGAAGGTGTCCATGATTTTTTGTTTCTATTTGTAAATCCGCTTATTTGAGTATTGCACTTTATTTCCTACTTTGTCTAGCCCCAGCAGTAAACTGTTTAACAAGAGACCCAACCGTTTCAGTTGGTACATCACCTGATGGAAGAACTCTTGAACTCTACTGTAACTATGAAGACATCACAAATCTTGCATGTGATGTCAAGATTGATTGGTATTTTAACTACATCCATGTCAGGGAAGCAATAGAAACAAAAGGCTCAAGGAGTATACTAGAACAAAAGGATTTTGTAAGCCAATACAGACTCCTAGGAAGTGATGTAAGTGGAATAATTATCATAAATTATCATGGTTGTTCCACCTTCCAGGCCCAGCTTGTAAAACTTTTTCCACTCAAATTGTAATAGCTAGCTGATTAGTGATAAATCAAGTTCATGTCATTTTCATTGTATTTATTGTCACCTCATTGAAATATGAAATACACTTTTTATGAATGTTGACATTTCTTATTTTTTTATGGCATAAAAACAGAAAGGAAGAAGAGATATATAGATAGACTCTGCCTTTGAGTGTCTAATAAAGGGACTTTGTTTGTGTCTTTCTTAGCAATAAACGGACTCTACAGGAGGACCAAACTGACTTTTTTGAAATGTTGATTAAGTTGAAACTTTGTTATCATATCTTCTATACAGGTTACCTGCTCCATCAGAGCATATGATTCCATACAAGATTCATATGGTGAAGAGGTCTTTAAAAGCCAACCTTATTTTGCTGGAGTAAAGGTATTGTATATTTGCATTTCCTTCTCATCACACTTGGTTCATACTTTAATTTGATTACAAGTTTTTTTGACAAAAATGTAGGTCAAATTAATTATGCAATACTCTATCTAAACCTATCATTTTCATAATTATTCGCTTTATAGATCCTCAC
>JAVSBT010055336.1:0-10777 GCA_033118115.1 Pharyngocirrus eroticus
TTTTCCTCCCTCCCTCATGACTTTTTTTTCAGCCATGAGCTCAACAGGAAACAAACATTTATTTATGATCGGCCTTACATTTAGAATATGCCTACCATTTTCACAAAATCATATCAATCACAAAATTCTTCTAAAATTGATAAAATTTAGTAATTTCAATGCTAAAATAAATAATATATACCAGATTATCATTAAACACTTACACAAACCAATGGAGATATTCACTTTCATTGTCTGAAAGATGTCCATCTGGATTTGTCATTATCAAGGTCCACAATTGGTCTTGGTCTGATTCAAATTCAACTACAGGGCATGTAGAAGCCTTTGATCAAAAAGAAATGAAAATTGAATCATATATGTTTGTTTGAAAAAAGGTTGAAGTCACTCAAATGTGTAATGGGAAGCCAATAGATCGATCAATGCATTTTACTTACAATGTTATCAAATCAACTACAACTATATTCAATCAAATGCTATCTAAGTAATAAAAATTGTCATTTTTTTGGTACTTTCAAAATAAACCACAAGAAAAGCTTGAAGGCTATTTAGTTATTGAGTTGTTAATATATTCTACCTCTGCTGGTGGAATTTTATTCCCCCTGTGTACTGGTGTGACAAATTCCTCATCGAACTCATAGCATATTCTCATACTTTTGCTTGGAACAAAGTATGCATTATAAAACAAATCTCTGAATATTCCATAATGTTCAGCTACTCTTTGCACATGCAGAGGTCCATGTTCTTTGGACCATGCTTCTCTTACATCTTCTAAATGAATTTCCACTGAAATTGAAGCAACAATTAAGTGTTTGATAGAATGTTCTTCTCTATACTTGAACATATTTTATTGACAAATAAAATAAAATACAATAGTTACGTGAAAAATTATCTAAATATCATACTATCTAAAAATGTCTCTACACCAGGGAAACAGGAACAAAATAACTACTAATACTTCAGTGTTTATGTTATCAATATCATGAAGTTGATTTCCAAACTAGTACCTACATTTCTTTAATCTGGCTGCTTGCTCCATATCTTTGTTCTTTTTCCATTTCTCCAGAATTACTTTCTTATCTGGTTTTTGTAAAGTATACTTTTCCCCAATATTCACTGGTTCTGCAATGTCTAGATCAAGTCTATTTATCTCTGAAAGCATCAGAATCATTACACCATTATCATAATATGACACTTGACAGCGATTTGACAGACGATTTATCAACACGATTCAGTCTTCAACTTCAAGGCATGATGTTGGAACTAAGAATTTTAATGGATATATGACAGAAAAGTAAAACACATCGAACACAAGTCGTAAATGGGATTGTCTCATCACGACGTATTATGCAACTTTGGAAACAACACTATTTTTCAAACAATTTACTCCAAATGGTTGCAAAGACCAAGTGAAACAGTGAAAGCAGAAAGGTGTATGGAAATAGAATTATAAAATTAATTTACCAGCCAGCCGTTGTTCAAAATTTGGAACATCTGGACCGGGTTCATTCTTAATCTTTTCAAATGATTTTCCACCTATTTCGACTGGGGCTCTGGTAGAATATTGCCTGTGACATATCCTTAACAATGATGTATTCCTAGGAACACGACTAATGATGGGCGCCGCCATGTTTGAAGGTGACCGGAAGTAATCATACCCATAGAAGCATAAGTAACCAGAAACATTAATCCTCATCTAAAGGTAGTAAAATATGCCCAACAAATAATTCTTGTACATACAATCTTTCAATTTGATACAATCATGAAGTTATGAATAGTAACTCACAATGGCTATTCTGTCTTGCTATTTTAATATCTACCTTTATATCGCCCACCCCGTTTAACAGCCTCGGTAGCGCAGTAGGCAGCGCGTCAGTCTCATAATCTCTAATTGAATAGAAGGGCAATCTGAAGGTCGTGAGTTCGATCCTCACCCGGGGCATATATTTTTTCCATTTTTTTCGAAAGTGTGATAACTTGATGTTTTAAATTCCTTCCAAAACTGTACAGATTGAATGCACTTCTTTTATACAAATTTCTTTTGAACAGCAGGACTATTTTATCAAAAACTATTTTTTATTTATTGAAGTTTTACATACAAATCAGCATATTTCTTACTTCGCTTGCACAGGAATATATACAATGGTATTTAGACTTTTTAACATATCAATGATAATTTAAATTCTAGGATCATATTGATCGTTTATTCAAAAGTCTCCTCACATTTATATTTTATAAAAGTATTAAAAAATCCTGTATTCCTGAGATTTGCTACTTATCACTCATGTGAACATTCTCCTCAAAGTCTATTATTCTACATGTATTTCAGTATTTGTAGCTTATTCTCGATCTCATATGTTTGTAAAATCACAATTATGTATTTCCAATGACATATGGTTGAAGATGTTTTCTTGCTTTGACACAATAACATCATTTAAATTCTTGCAAGCAGAAGCTATTTTGTTGATCAACTCCTTTAAACTATAATTTTTTTCAAAAGGAGGTAAGGTTACAACAAGTACCCAATCAGGGGTCGATTAACTCAGAGGGACCTTTAAACATGATTATTAAGAAAATGGCTAAAACCTTAATTTTCTAAGGTTCCCACCCTATACTTTACAATGGGGCAAAAGCAGCCATCCCTCGGTCTCTCAAGTAAATCGACCCTTGGCTATAGATAATTTTCTCTAACAGCAGAGCAGTAGTGAATATGGTTGAACTTTTGAGTGTCATGACTGTATAACAATTTATCGCAGCCTTAGTTGAGGTGATATAATAAGTGAATGTGAGCTTTTCATTTTCTCATGGAAAATCTTGATTTGTCAGAAATGTAACATGTATACAAAATTAACCTTTCTGGTTAAATGAAGATGTGACAGTTGTTTCACCTGCTCATAGTTTGATATGTACAAAATAACAGTATTTTAGATGGAATCTTTCATGAGGGCAGTGCTTTTCACAATTTCTGAAAATGTTTTTTGTATTACTTTGTAAAGTTCTGTGTATCTGGCAACACTGTCACTAGTCTTTGTACAATTTGATCCTTTCTGTTCTGGTTTCAGAGAACTGGTTGAAGGCAAATCTTTCAAATCATCTTCATCTACAGCAAATTCTGTTAAGAAATGAAAATATAATTATATACCAATTTAAAGTTTATGATAAACTTGAAATATTCGATTTGAAAAGTTATTTGTTAGGGGGGGTCTAATTGCATTTTTTGGATATGCACAAACATATGTCCCAAATTATCATTTTCATTAAGAAATAAAGATATGAAAGTATATTTCTTGGCTTAACGACATCCTTAGCCACAGTTTGATAACACTCAAATTTCCCTACACTTTGTTCAACACCCAAAAAAGTAAAAAAATCAATATCTTTTACAAATAATTCAAGCCACAAGGACTTTTTTTTAAATTTAAGATATCAAAAAAATCCAAACAAAGATCTACGTTTATAGCTTTGATATTGCATCCCAAAATTGTTATATCCCTTATTGTCAATAGGACCAACTATCATTGAATATGGATAACAATTATGTTTATTATTTCAGCATGCATATTACAGCAAATATTGAAAGAGGTTCAAATCGTGCTGTCTTATTATTGGCCCATACAATAACAATCAAATCAAACTGGTATATAAAAGTGTCTGAATATACAAAGTAAACATACCTGTTGTAACCTTACTGGTTACGTTTGACAGATGAGAAGTACACACTCTTCCTAATTGTAGCAACAGTGATATCGAATCTTCACAAAGAGGTGGGAAAGCACGGCATACTCTCACCAAGGCTGGTAACGTAGGCAAGAAGAAGGCTGGTCTGGCATCACTCTGGAGCACTAGGACCAAGAAATAGAAAGAGAGATTGTACATAAAATACTAATATCATAAAGAATTGAATGTTTTTTTTTATATCAGGCTGCCTGATCTGATTCATCGTCCAGATCTGTAACAAGAAAAATAAAGTAGTCTATTTCAATAAAGAATTATAAGTACATGTATATTGTATCCCAAATTAAAAAGTCAATAATGAACAATTATTTTCCTTGGGTTAATTGCTTTTGAAAAAAAAATCTTGAACAGATATTTCCTTTCTAAATTATTATTTTATGTTCATGGACACTAATCAAAATATATTGTAGTGCTGAAATTGAAAAAACATTTGAATTAAAAAAAAAATACTCACCTCCAAGCATAGTGGACATGACATTGATTGCAAGCCTTGCAATTCCTATAGACTTTGGTAAGGCATACTGAAGACTCAAATAAGAGACAAGCTCAATTGCAAAAATCTGAAGAAATAAAGAAAACAACATTTGTTTATCCATGGTATGTAAAATATGTTTAGATACATGTATCATCCACTAGATGGCGGATGTAGCTATCCTTGTGAAATAATTAGAGGTTATTCTAGAAAACTGGGAGAAGAAATAAAAGTAGAGTAGGTTAGGAAATAAGTGAATAGGTCTTCGTATAGAATCTTTATGCCAAGAAAAGATGTTGAAGAAAATAAGAGTGGCTGTTGTTTATCCATTTATTAAATAAATTCCAAAGTAAATCCTAAAGCAAATGGCTTTCTGAAATGAGTGTTCAAATAAACATGCCTATGCAAGCTCAGAAGTCAGAGCCAATGCAAAAAAACTCAAATGAAAACATGGAACATTGATTGAATATATTTACATGGTTGTATATGCCATATTAAGCTATTAAGGGTTTATATTGTGGAAAGATTGGGTGACTTAATTAGTTAGTAATTTTTTTTTGCATACTTGTGAAATACTAAATTTTATTGAAAATTGGTAATGAGTGTTCAAAGAATTCTAGCTGATTTAATAGGAATTGAAAATCAAATACCATCTACTCATAGTCATAGCGTCAATATTTCAATATCAAACACAAATTTACCATAACAAAGGAATCTGTGAAAGAGCTGCCAATAGTCAATGAAACCTTAGCCTGTATGAGTCAGATTATTTGATAACAACATAATGAAAAGGAAAAAATAGGTCAGAGTAAAGAGAGTCAAAGTCATTTTTTCCTTGCATATTTCTAAGGCTACCTAAAGTGCTCCTAATGAATTCTGTCTGCCAACATTTAGAAATTGAATGATATGTTGCAAGTCTGTCATTCCAAACTGTAACACACAGGATTTTTTAAAAATAAAAATGATTCACTTCAAATGTGACAATGTCCACAAAAAGTACATACCAAATGCAATATAATATAATATCTAATCCAATCAATCAATCAATCAATTAATTAATCAATTTTGTTTTAAAACAAAAACACTTTGCACAGCCTTTGTATACACTTGGTAGGAAATATTTTCATGACATTTTTCCATACTGGTTGAATGATATAGAATATAATGCTAGAGTTGTCTTATTCAACAAGTGATTACTAATTTGTTAATTCAAGATACTGCTAAGCTACCTGGTGTAGTCTAATACTCAAGATTTGTTTTTCCAGCTATATCATTTCATAAGTAAGTGGTAAGAGTTTCAAAGTTAACCACTGTCAACAAATACTGTAGGTTCCTCAAACACTATTCTAAAATCAAGTGTTTTAATCCAGGTATAGCAAACAAGTAGCAAACCGATGACATTTTGATAACAAATAAAAATCAATTTCATTGCTACTACCAAAAGGATTGAAATGAAAAATATATCACTGCAATACATTTACTTATTTATACATTAATTAACCTTTGAAAATCGTAATTTAATTTATCTGAACTTTGATATTACATGATTTCTATCCCTTCAAAAAGCATGTCGATGAGATTAACTTGCAATTAACCATATTTTAGCATACCATTGTGTACTTCTACTAGTTCATAATCATTCTGGAACATCGTACAACATGGTAATATCTTTGCAGGGGGCACATCTGAGCTCTGTGGACAGAGTTGAATTACAAAATTACGTTTTATCAACTTGTACAACTTTCATATTTTATCTATTCATATCCAAATAGTTTTGTGAACATTTACAAAAACTTTCTTTCTCAAAGATATCGCTACAAAACATATGCAGAAAAGGCAAGGTGGATCAAAAGTGGAAAAAAGGATAGTGCACAAGCAGAGAACATGGTGTAAAGAATTCGAAATTCAAAGTAAAATGGTAGAAACATTTTGGATACTTAAAAGGAAGACTATAACTGTTACTTGTCATTTTGTGAATCGTTTGGTGACATGCATTGAGTTTGGATTTTGATTCTCCTTTCAACATAAAAATAGTAGTGCATTCAAGAGAAATATTCCATACATATCATTGAAAATGCAAAGTGGTACCAGTGTTGAATAGACATGACAGAACGACGTCCCTAACATCAAGGGTTTGTTGTATTTTTATTTACTTTTGATATCATATGTCTGAATAAATAATGAAACATCAATACAGCAAAACAAACCATGTCTTATCAGTAAAAATTCCCGACTTCATTGGAGTAAGCTTTGCATAAAAGTTTGTAAGATTTTCTTCAAATAGAAGAATGCATTGGACAGTTTAAAGACTTGTCTGCATTTTTTACATTCAGAGAAACCCCATTCTGTGATATTTCAAAAGTGATTTCAATATGAATGCAAGCTGAATTGATTGAGGATTAACTTGTTATAGTGCTATCTTAGGCAGCCATAACAACTGTAAATTTCTGACATAGTGACAACTAAAAATCAGTGAAAATGTAGGATATTTAGAGAATAACTCCAACTCTGCATTTCTATTACCAACAAATATAAAAAGGAAAGGATTACACGGATTAGGAAGAAGTAAAAATGGCATTCTTAGACTTCTATTTATAACAAGAAAGAGATAAGAATGCATGGGCAAATTTAACATGCATACTGGTTTTTTACAAGCTTGGAAAAGGAGTCACAGAATTTAATAATTGGCAGAAATTTAGGCAAAAGAACCAGAAAAAAGTAACAATGGCCTTCAATGAAGCTTATGAAATGAGAGAATTCCATCGTCAACTTTTGACAAGGAACAGGGTGTATCTTCTACACAATTTGCGACCGACAGAGGCATTGTGGAGTACACTCATAGCTAAAGGACTTTTTAACACAGATATGATAGAAGATATAAAGGTAAGAACTATATTTCTCATTGATAGATATCTTCACATAATAACGTTAAAACTTTGTTTTACTTATACTTATTTTCAACCAAATACTCAGCAAACTTCAAAGAACAGTTTTGCATTCCTCAGTTTGATGGGATTTGTCCAGATAACTATGTAAATAACAAAAAACTCCCAAAATATTTAATTTGTACAACATGACTTAAAACTGATCTGAACCTTTTACCTTTTGTCTAAAAAAAAAAATCCCATGACCAGACATTGACATGAACAAAAAGTACAAGTAATACTTTAGCAGCTTTTGATCTTGTAGTATAGCAAGTCTTTTGTTGCTCCATTCATTATTCAGACCCATGTTTCATCAATAATCCTGATCAATTTCTTACATAAGTAAACAAGTGACTTTTAAACACTATCTTTAGCAAACAAAAACATTGTGTGCAAATTGACATGTCCCTTTTTCTTGATTTGTTTTGTTGCTTGGTATTTGAACAAAGCAGTCAGCAATAAACAAACATTTACCAAATCTACTGATTTTTTTAACTCATTTTAATGAATAGTAAATTATTCAGTCAAATTAAAGAAAAAATATTCCAACATTAAGACATAATATATATACCCACTGTAAGTTTAAGAAAGGCAGGGGTTTTTCACATGTAATAATCTATTCCACAGCAACATTATTTTCTTGTAGCCCTATTCACATTTAAATATGTAATAATTAAAAAATCAATCAAATGGCACATGTAATCAATTCTGTGGTCATATCCATCAATATTAGCTATGTTCTACTCCTGCTAAAAAAAAATCAAATGATTTTTTTATTCTGAAACAGTCCCATAGAATCACCAGTGAGAAAGTATGCAGACTGTTAGACCTGTTACCTGCTAGAGGACCCAATGCTTATGATCAATTTTGTGAAGCATTGTTAGAATGTGATCATGGACATGTTGCAGAATACCTCAAAACTCTAGAAGGTAAGTGACAAGGGAATTTTTGTTTCTATCAGTATCAATACAATATTGCAATGTGAATCAAGAATGGTGACCGTGGTTATGGGTTACATATTCACAAAATAACAGAACATCATATTTGAATAACTGTAAGGAGAGAGGTATATATTGTGGTCTAAGTCGCTTTTGAAAAATGACACCTTGCTGTCCTCAAGATTCAAATTAATGTTTGTAATTCTCTTTCATCTAACTTTGATTTTTTTGACTGTTTTCAGCTACAGATCAATTTAAGAATGACATTCAACCTCACTGCCAGAACTTTTCTGAAAATGTTCTTGACAAATTTGTGACCATTTTCAAAAAGAGCACACCAACAGTTCAAAGGTTTGCTGAGAGAAAATTTGAAATTATTCTTGCTGAACAGGAAAAAGACCTAAATCAAAGGGAGGCTGAAGTCAAAGAGCTTGAAAGCCAAAATATGTATTTGCAGTTGGAAGTGTCACAGCTCAGAAGTTTTCTAGGCAGCTGCTCAGAGACAACTGAAAACGTGGTCAGTGAAGTACAGAGAGATTTTGTGTCTATGTCTTTCATAAGAGAAGAAAAAAAACATTTAGAGAATATGAAATATTCCCTCACAGACATTAATGGATTTGAAAAAGCTTGCAGTTTCTATAGTAACATGCAAGCGTTGTTAACTTATTTGGAATCTCATGCTGGTGTAAGGGTGGGTATGGGACGGGATGCCAAAGGGTCTGGAAGCCATTTAAAATCAAACAGTAACAGCACTATTGCAGCTTCTTCTCTACCAGAAAAAATGCAAACTCTTGTAAACTCAATAACTCAAATAGTCGACGAAACTGGGACAAGAGCACAAGTACCAGGGCTTTTATTGAGGACAGAACTAGAAAAGATTTTGCGAAAAGTGAAAGAGATAATTGCGGATGTGCTACAAATAAGAGATGTTTTCAAAAATACTATGAAGCAGAAAAGAAAGCTTGAAAAGGAAACATTGTCTTTGTTGCATAATTTCCGAGAAATCAGACGATTGGAAAGAGAGTTTCATGAAAAGCAAAACCATATGGCAGAGCTCAATAAACATGCTCAACTCATGAAAAAGAAAAGTAGCAGAACTCATCGCAAACAACTGGAAAATATACAACTGAATATGCAACAGAAAAAGATTCAAGCGGCTGAAATTCAAAAAATACTTGAAAGACACATTAGCTCTGCAGATGTTAGACATCATCATTTGTTAAATCTCTTGCCTGATTTAGAAGACAACGATTATATGGTAAGAAGCGATACAGAGCTGACAACAAGTACCTCAAGCACAAGTAGAGGAAACACTCCAGACTTGTTTGCGATGGCAGCAAGTGATGGCATGCTTCAAATTCCTCGTATGAATCAGCTGAAGAGAAGTGAACCAAATCGTAGAACAACACCATTGTTTACCATAGAAAATATGCCATTTCTCTCTGAAAGGACCAGAAGTGCAATAGGAGAGAAACATTTCACAGGGGGTGGAAAAGAAGAAGACATCCAGAATGTCCCAGATAAAAGTTCACCACAAAAACAGGATAAGGCTTGTTTACAGAAACAACTGACTCAGAGTGAAACAAAAATGAAAGATAGTAACATGGGGTCCAAAGCATCAACAGCTACAAAAAGTAACTCAAATCTAATGGGAAGCAAATCTGGCTCTAGATTATCAACAAATCGATTTATACGTAAACCTATTAATCAAAAGACAGCAAAAGATGGCAGCTCCGAAACTACAAGCACAGATATTGGACCAAAGCCTGGCACTATTCCAAGGCCAGGAAATTTTATCAAGAAACACAAAGCCATATCTGGTGAATGTAAGACTAGTAGAGAAGTGAAAAATGATGATGACTCCACAGAGAAAAATGGAACTCAAAAAGCTCAGGAACAGAAAGTAGTTAAGTCAATAGATAGACCAAAAATGCTAATGAGGAGGATGCAAAATCAGATGGAAGAAGAAATGAAATCTGCAC
The DNA here is from genome assembly GCA_033118115.1 of Pharyngocirrus eroticus. Classification (NCBI taxonomy): domain Eukaryota; kingdom Metazoa; phylum Annelida; class Polychaeta; family Saccocirridae; genus Pharyngocirrus; species Pharyngocirrus eroticus. The sequence goes on from JAVSBT010055336.1 coordinate 10,049, forward strand.
TAGCAGGAAATGGAAGAAAAGGACACCATATTTGGGGAATACCAATGAATGAAAACAATCCTTCAGAGAAACCGCAAGGAGGCAGTAGACCTGAAAACGATGATGGGAGTCCTTCAAAAGAGATGCTTGTATCTGAAAACTCTGAATCTAGTGATGGGTCCTGGCCCAGACAACAAAAAAGGTTGAAAAGTGAGACTGAACAGGTGGATAAAACAAGGAAGAAAATCGAAGGAAGTGACATTGAAATGGTAACAAAGGTACCAGATCTACCAATAAAAACAGATGATAATACCTCCAGTAGAGGGACAAAGTCTCCGGAAAATTCCACCCCTGACAGAGTAGATCCTGAAATTGTCAGCCCATGTAGACATTCATACATAATACCCCCACCCCCAGAGACAGGATACCCTATACAACCACTACCAAAACCTAACCCAAGACAGAGTTTGCCTACAAAAAGAATTGAAATCAGGCTTGATTGATTTCAGGGTCCTTTTATTGTAACACTTAGATTGTTTTCTAAATAGATTCAAATGATCAATAAATACTGTTCATGAATTGTAACAAACTTTTGACACTTGATATTTCCTTGGTGCTTTATATATATTTTAAAATCTTACTAAGAGACAAATCAAAGTTCAGAAATGATGTATAAACCAACATATTATTGTAATTGATTCTTCAAGCTACCATCACAAAGGAATAAATTGATCACAACAAGCAGTTTCT
>JAVSBT010055557.1:0-48273 GCA_033118115.1 Pharyngocirrus eroticus
GGCATTAATTAACAACACAATTTCTTTTCTTTGCAGTATAATTATGCACCATCGACAGGAGTTCAAACTCACACATTTTCTATGGCTTATTTGACAAAGGGAAAAACTAACCTATAACTTGCATTGAAACTTGAATCTCAATCTAGGTTCTTTTCTAACCCTACTATCAATCTGGGCAAACCTAAGTCACCTATTCCCCCAAGCTTTACCTTGCTTAATCAACTAATTCTTAAACGCACAGATGATAGGTAAGGTAACTGGAAAGGTTAAATATGTCATCAGTCATGCTCCTGTTTATCTACAGAATATCATGGAACAAAGAAGTAACCTTAAAGTCCAAGTCTTTGGTCATTTCTCCAATATCATCTTGCTGGTAGCACTTGCATTGGGACTCTACACAAGATGGAAGTACAGCGAGGATATGGCAGTACTGCTGTTTGCCTTTTTTGGACTGTTTGTCTTCAGCATTGCCACAATGTTAGTGTATTACTTTTCCATGGAAACAGTGGGATACTGTCTTGCGAGACTTTGGGTTGGATGCCTCCTGGGAGTGATTGCGTTTAATGAAAAACTAGAGTATACGTTTGAAACCTCTGAACAGGTCATGAATATTTTGTTAGTATCCAGTTTAGTGATCAGAGGTTTCTGGGGCATACTGGACAGATACTTGCATTCCGCTGTTGCCAACACAAGGACAGGATTAGTTTCGAATTATGAATCATTAGAAATATTAGGCGTGGCCATTGCATCGATATCAACAAGCAACGATTATGTAGACATTTCACTGATGCTGTTAGCTGTGTTATTTACAATTATAGCCATACGTTTACATTCCTACTTTGGACTGCTTAATTTATTAGTGATAATTATAATGTGTGGAGCTGTGTTCTTCCCGAAAATTCTGGACTTGCGTGCAAACCCATATGCACTGATTTGTTTCATCAGCCGTCTAGCACTTGAACCTGTTATAGACATCTATTTCTCTGGAATGACTGTGTTAGAAAGATGGAAGCCCATCATGAATAAGAGACCGATTCTTCGCAGACTGATGCTACTGGGGATGGTTGCACTAGAGATAACATTTTTTGCCGTAAGTGCCAAAAGAATACCTAACCACAAAGAATGGTTTATTGTCGTACCTATATTTATTGCTTTTGGAGTGGTATGGTTTTGCTATCATATAGTTCTAGTCATAACGTGTTGGCAGCTGTCAAATAAAATGACAGAGTGTAGTGCTACCTATAACAGCATGTCCGAAGAACATCGCAACCTGCACACAATCATGGCTTCGAAAGGTGTCAGACATTTTAGCCTAATATCTCAAAGACTTATTTTGGTGACCTTTGTAACCACAGTAATTCTATGTGCCATTGGGTGGACGACTAAAACTGGTGCAAGTCTCAGCTTGTGGTTGATGGTGATGCCTATTGAAATGTGTGTTTACAACTTCCTTGGAGAACTCAGCAGTAAACTAGGGGGTACCTGTATTGGCTATGCGGTAGTGGCTCCAGCATTGAAGACAAGGTTAGTAAGCTGATGTGTAAAATTAAAACAGACAAAGGATAAGTATCATGTTGTTTTTCCAATTTGAAGTAAAAGAACTGTACCTGTATTTATTTGAAAATGCCTTTTCCATAAACATTTATAACTTGTTTAATTTCTAAGCCTTGGTTGACTAACTTAAGAGGGAATATTTATTGTAAATAAGTAATTTCATTCCTTGATCGAATTATGTCAACCATCATTCACCCACATTCAAAAAAATGTTTTCTGCTGAAGGAGACTATTCTGACATTATGTGAGTGATATAATTTTACTCACTTTGCACCTTTAATTTCCTTGTGAAATTAACAGGGAAAATGGTAGCACTGGAAAGCTTTGTTACTTGGAGAACATTTATCTGATGTATTGAAAATGTGTTAAACTTTTCTATATAAAAACTTGAAGCACGGTAGACAAATCAATATGTTTTTGTATGACACTGACATTTTGTTTTGTAGATCAGACAGCCCTGTTACAGTTTTGCCAACCTCGGCCATGCATGAGTTAAGCTCGAAGGCCACACATGTCCTCAACAGCATCCAGCGATTCTTCTCCTTCCACCTCATCGACACCTACGGTTGTGATTATTCATCAAGTGGACTGTCAGCTGAGTCGGTTGAAACAAAGCTCAAGGCTTTCTTTCAAAGAATCACAGTGGATGGGCCAACGTATGATACATATTTCCTTTTTTATAGTGGTCATGTGTGTCGAAATGGAGACTGGGCACTAGCAGGTAAAGATCTTATGATCATGTATTTATTTCATAGTCTTGTGAGGAGTATGAATGTATGTATGTACTGCAGGTATATCTGATGTGACTCTTGGGGGGGGGGGGGGGGTCATGAATAATGAACAAAAGAGATTTTAATCATTTATAAGATTAATAAAAAACAATAATAAATGTTGGCATGATATTTAAAATTATTATCAGTAGGTGGCATCACCATACAATAGCAACATATTTCAATTTTTTAATATACATTTGTTAGTTTATACAGAAATTTAACATCAAAGGATTGATATAAAAATTTATTTGATATACCAAATAGTTAACTTTTGATTTTTTCTCCAATTTACAGGTGAAGAGACTCTAAAATTAACAACAATCATCGAATGGTGGAGAGAGTGTAACATGGGAAGTGGAGCAAGACTTATTCTAGCTTTAGATTCAAGATACTCGCATATGTGGGTTAGGAACGTTAAAAGATTGTCAGAAGATTTTGTTGCCATACAGACGTACATACTTGTTCAAAGCAAAGACTTAGAATGTGGTACCCCTGCAGAAATGGGAGATTTTACAGCAGAATGGGTAGCATACAATTGTAATCAAAAATCAAATGTGGACTGGAAACACAAAGAAAGAATGATCAAAGCAGTGTATGGGACTTCCAGAGCCTGGTCTGATTTTACATTCCATTTGCCAACGGAAGAAGACATTGCAAAACATTGGGATAGTAATTTCCCTAAAGTAACGAAGCCCTTGATCAAAATTACAAATTTTCCTAAGATAGGAAGTCTATTTTGTTGTTGTACTTGTCTGGTACAGTGTCTGAAAAGGAAAAAAATGATGTGGCTTCCACCTCATGAACTTGATACTGGTCATGGTTTTAAACTTGTACGGTCATAGGAAGAAAGAGTTGTAGCAAAGGCTCCTAGTTTTTTTTTTTCTAGGATGCCTATGTCATTAAAAGTGCAGGTTGATTTATCTTTTTTATCGCAGAGGGACCCTCAGGATATTTATTTAGGGAATTGCTAAAATCTCAAAATTTCAAAGGTAACGGCCTATACTTCGCAATGGGGGAAAAATTGGGTGGTCCCTTAAGTAATGTAATCCCTGAAGAGCTATCAGTATACCATAGATGTAACCATTTTTATTGTATCTATAAAATCTTTATCTACAAAAAATGTGACAAAATATTTGGGATTTTTGTTTTGTCTCCAATGTGATACATGTATTAACAAAATAATGTATCCGAAGTTGTATAATTACTCTACATGTGTAACATGTAATGGTTTCTATGCTTGTTAGATAATTTATTTTATTTTTTTGTATCTTTAAGAGTAAACAAAACAAACATGATTTAAATAAATGGAAACAGTATCATATTATGATATAAAAGGGGAATTACAAGAAGTCAATTTTCATTATTATGTGAAATTACAGTATTAAAGTTCCAACTGTGGGAATACGAATATGAAATGCATTGTGTATGTGTTTTATTTATTTTTAACTATTTACAGGTGCAGGTAATAGCAATTTTTTTGTCAAATGAAAGTTAAATTTTGAAAGAAATAATTGGTTGACATTTTGATACCTTCATCCTAAAAATGTTGATCCCATTATAAATGCAGTCAACAATTCATTTTTTAGAATGGTCCATGATCCTTTGCTGTACACTGAAGGAAGGATTTTGTCTTCTTTCTAGGGAATAATTTAGTGGTTCAAAATTAATGAGCATTTTTTGAATTTTGATTAGAAGTTTGTATCTTTCACCATTATTAATTCTGCTAAAATTAATCGGCAGTTTGCCAACTTTGTGGAGCAAAATGCCATGTAAAGCATGCTAAATTATTCCCTTTAAGGCTTAAATTCAACTTGGCCACCTGCGCTTTAATCTCAATCTCAACAAAACAACACAAAATATCAATTCATTTTTATCAATTTATTGTAAGTTTAATGCTTGAAGTACCATACATTATCTAGTTTATCATTTTATTTTCAAATCTCTCTCTTTCTATACATATATATATATTGTATCTGTGTGTGTGTGTACATAATTATGTATTGCTACATGTCTATCATCATCTTCCTATCAAAATGATATGTTACTTCATACAGTAGTGAAAAGGTTCTATTTCTTTTCTTGGTCCTAGAGTTTATAACATTAACACACCTAAAGTAAACCTATTTAATGAATGCTATATAACAGTACCTATGCTACCAGCAACTCATCATAGTCTTCATATTTGTTTTGCATAATTCTGACCAAGTGATGCCAAATGATACCAAGAAATGACAAATTTTGAAAGCTACATGTTTGGTGATAAAATGTGATACCAGCATATAATTACCGCATGACATAGCTTGAACAAACTAACCATTTGATAACATTCAAACTCATGTAAAATCTGCTGGTTTTCTTGATCCACAAGTATTTTTCTCCTACAACTTTAATCACGATGACCCAAACCCATTTATTATATTACCATTATGCATACTCCTTCAAAGTTATGAATTTAAATGTTATCACACAGCGAGTCGGTACAAATGCCTTTTCAGTTGTAATAATCACACATAGAAACTTTCAAAAATTGTCACCCCTTTTGTACAATTTAAAAGCTGAAAGTGAATTGCTCAAACCAATATCATTTTTTTTTTTTTTAATTTTTTTTTTTTTCTTCTGAAGCAACCTACATTTTCTCCTTATTTGAGAACTTAAGTATTCAATCCTAGTATAATTTTGACATGGAATTGTTACAGAGCCGCTACCTACTTTGATATAGGTACTATAATTAATCTATCTTGTCTTAAACTTTGATACACTATTATTCATGACATTAAGGTATTTATTCATGAGTTTCTAAATCCAAATGTGACTAGAAAAATAAAGAAATCTGACAAACGCTTCTTTAAAAATTACCTTTTCTTTTTCTTCTTTTAGTTCTTGGAAAAGTGTGTATGTTACATTACAATTGCTTTATACAACAAAAAACTTGTTACCAATCCACATACCTGTATGTGTTTATTTATGTATTTATATTCCTGTTTAAAATGAAAAATAAAAGATCTAATGGAATGCTACGCATTAAAAGCACACAACTACATAACATTTACACACTAAGCAAGAAGCTCAAAATGTAGAAACAAAACGTCATATCCTGAATCATGTCTGAGATAATGAAAACTTTAAAAAAACAGGTAAGCTAACATGTGGCACACTGAATTAAATTTCATCCGTCACATTTTTTCTGTCCATGTATAAAATTGGCACTTTTTACACCTTGAGATAAAGAAAAGCACATTCTAACAAACTAGAACAGACTTGTTCTTATGATCCCTATAATACAATTTACACTAAAAAGAGATATTAACATCTTGAATTATCTTCTATGAGACTGCCTCCGACATGCATTGTACAAGTATATCAATACACTATAGTATGTTCATCACCTCTTCTAAAGTACTGTTGATTTGGCTCTGCCTCGGTATCAGACACTGACATGTAAAAAAACATCAGTTTCACACTAGAAATATAAAAAAACTCTTGATACTTTGAATAAATTTGAATAACCCTGTTTGTGGAAGCTTTTACATTTTGAAATTATCACCAGTCATCTGCAATAACTTGACCAGACTAATTCTTGTTTCAATCAAGAGACCATAAAAACATAAGCAGTTTCACTACAAAAAACTTTCATTTTTACACACGGGTCTGACAGCACTGGATACAAATGTGACGACAAGAGCCATTACAATTTAACCTCGAGACCCTATTTCTTGATATGTCTCATACAAGGTTGTTTTTGTTTACCTTTAGAATTGAGAAATGAAATTAATCTTCATAATAAAATAAACAACCTACACAACATCTACCATTTTGATTTATTATGCCTTGAGATTGTGCAGATAGAGTAAGCAGTAAAAGGAACCAAAACCCTATTTTACAGACTGTTGTAATAATCCATATAGAATGAGATCATCTTTCTACCTAATAACAGTCAGTACATTTCTGTTTAGAATATCAGCAGGACTGTCAAATGAAGCAGTTTGGAGATGACTGAATCTTCCCGAATTCATTGCCTCTAAGTGCAAGCTTTCAATCGTCATCATGTATATAATCATATGCATAAATATCAAATAATAATAAATTTATAGAGGTATCCTTCTAAAATGGCTCTATCGTGATTTTACATCTATTTCAATACACACGTGTATTTAAAATGTGCTCATTTTTTATGCAAAATCTATGTCAGGCTTTTCAAAGCTGGGCAGACAGTGAAAAAAAGAGTATGCTTACATAAAATAACATACTACAGCAGCTTCTGTCAAATGATTTCACTGTCAATTAATTATAAATAGATCTCTATGCTTACCAAAATCTGTACACCTCAAATAAAATACACAAAGAGTCATTACACTAAAACTTAAAAGATATAAATGAGACTTTTAATAAATAACTATGTAATGAAATACAATACACATAGAGCAATGATCATAAAAACTTCTCTGGCTCTGCCAAGAATAATGAAACTCCTTTAATTTATTCCATACATGCAAAACTTTGTATCTTTAATCATAGTATCATGTGTTTTGATAATATAAACTAACTGATTCAGCCTATTATACATTCTTAATTTTTCTATAACCTCTTAAGCGAGTAAGGGAATGGGCCATTTAAATCTTTTTACAACTTGTTATCCCCCTGATTCTAATTATCATAATTACACCGTTTCGTCATAACATTTGAGGTGTTTCTATTTTAAGACTATTACAATTTTTAACAGTGTTTTTCCTCCTAGATACATAAATTCAATTTACAAGTTTCTATGAAACTCCAATTTAGACGTTTTGGAGTCTGAGATTCAGTCCAAGCTATAAACCATTCTCTGTAAAGATGTCAGTCCATTAATGATATCATACCATGATGTCCTTTTCAGATCTCTAAATGAAAGAGATCAAATTACTGTTTTGGCAGTGGTTAAGTTACTTTTCATCAGAGCTTCAAGAGAATATGTGACTCAATTTTTTAGTTTCCAACAGGATACCAAAACTTTTTGATTGTTCAAATTGAAGAAAAAAAAACAAAGTGGAAAAGAGAGTTGCCTAAATTTGATAAATTATATACACCTTGCATCCCCTCCAACTTTCAAATACAAAACTTTTCATATCATGGCTGTTTCAAGCACCCAGTACATGTTCACTATATATACATTCGTACAGCCAACTTTTGATGTATGCTCATATGATCATTTTTTAAGTCATGGCTTTCAATTAATAAAAAAAATCCTGCAAAAATTGATTCCTCCCATAATTTGACAACACAGCACATTTAGAATGTCTCTTTGCAAGTCAACAATGTGAAAAAAGTAACAGGTGCCTCATTTCTCTTATAAAACAAACATTATGAAAAACATTTCCATGAAAACACATTTCTAGGAATGTGATATGGTGCAAGTTTTGTCGCTTTACATTGTTTACACTTCATCATTCTGGATTTAGCATAAACAAGTAGTTCTGACTTTTTTTCCTTCTTTTTTACTGCTCAATGTTTTCTGCTTTCTCTTCTTCGGCTTCTATTCCGTTGGAATGTATCTGTTCATTGTGATGGTTTTCAATCTGTGACTGAAGAACTCCTGTGCTTTCCATTCCTTCCATGCTTTGTTGAAGCTCAGACTCTGGTTCAGTAGATTGCATTCCTGGCAGTTGTGGTGCCACCACAACAACTTCAACTGCTTCTGATCTTACACCAGTGACCTCTGACATGGCCTCATTTTCAGCAGCAATTGCTTCCTCTTCTAAGTATTCATCTTCAACAGTATTCCCATCATGCTGGATCATTTCTTCTCCACTAGAAATAAAAAATTGAATCAGGTATGAAAATACTGAAATCTGTACAATAATGTCTTTTCATTGGTTGTCTTCAACTTTTATAGTAGCAAGTAAGCGTCTGTAAGTAAGTTAAAAACATACATCCACTGCATATTTATCTTTTAAAATGCTTGTTATTCATCCCCACAAATCAAATGTAGGATAGTTTATTTTGGCTTACATATTTAATTCATATCCAAAACACGTAACAAACTATATGCATGCAAACAATATTTTGTTAAAAACTTTGCCAATAACATTACCTAAGATCCTCTGGTTCTTCATCTCTGAACACAACATCTCCTTCATGAGACTCCTGTCGACTCACAGACAAATCCTGTGCATACTCTGGTCCATCCTCACCCATAACAAGGTGACCCAATGGCAAATTACTCTCAGCTAGAGCAGCCTGTGATAAAAAAATCATTACACCTCAATAATAATAATAATAATACATAAGAAATCAAACCTTACAGGATTTTAAAAACAATTTACATGTACAGAGATATTGATAGCTGCTTGAATGAATTTCTGAACAACAATTAGAAAAAATGTACTTATGAGAGTTTTATTTTTTAAAGGCATCTCTAGGAAAAAAAGCTTGGTCTACCTAGCAATTTAAAAATAGATTATCACTAAGAATGACACCTGTTATAAGCTTTTTGTCACTTACTATACTATCATATCTGTTCCTTACCCGTAAACTAGCATTGAGGCTTTCTCCATACAATCCTGGACTTGCTGAAATTGGGCTTTTCAGCTGCACATTACTGTAAATGAACAATACAAATAATGCATGCACATTTAATTAAAGAAAAAAAAAAGGTTGGTTTGTCATCAGTAATGCAACAAATTCAATTCATTTTAAATTAAAAAAATTCACTATATAAATCACTAACAAATCCCTTGTATAATGGAACTCTTTTATAAGAATATATTTAAGTATTTCAATATTTCTCCTTTTATTTATTTATCTAAATTAACATTTTACAAAGCAAATTCTATTTCTTGACATATTTTCACTGAATAAACATATCATGCATAATAGAACTTCAAAAGCAAAATGCTTGTCATGCAGATAGGAAAAATATGAGCTGTCCAAGCAATTTAATTGCATCTTGTTATATTCACTTAGGCCTATATATTTTTTCCTTTCTCATTTCACAACACAAAAAAATTGTAAATAATTAAGAAATATGTTTCCCAATACCAAATTATCTTGTCCTTACCATCTAAAATTATTAATGAATCCTAGACTTATCCTCTATTTTATGTCCACATATGAGCGCATACATGTCATAAATGTTTATTATAAATTCTACCATGAATAAAAAAACTAGAAAAAAAACCTTCCCCATTGAAAACCCCAAAATCAAGAATTTAGATGAAGTAGGAAAAATTTAAGAAGCATGGCATAATAAAAAATTTAGATGGTTTACTAACATGGGAAAGATTGAACTTGGGGAAATTTAAAGAAACTATACGTTTAAAAGGTAACAATAAACTTGACATAAAAGATCATACTTCAAAGAAGTTTGATTTTTTATATCATTCTGATAAGTGACAATGATTCTGAAATAAAAGACTTGATAGTAGCATGCAGTAGTAGTAAATACAACAAATATAAAGAAAAAAATACAGTGTAATGATCCCCATCCACCACACAATAGTAAAAGGCCAAACAACTACAAATTTAAAGTCACAAATACAACAATATGACAGATTGGACAAGATGGGGAAAAAAAATCACAATTGATTTGGAATAAGAAATATTTTGAATGGTGGAAGGCATCTTACTGTGAATTTTTCTGAAAATGCAGTTCATGTTTTCTTGACGGTACTGCTTTTCCTACAGTATATATTTTAGTATTTCAACAAGAGACAAACGGCTTACCAATCCATTTGTGTTAGGCAACTCTAACTGCAACAACTACCTATTTCAATTTCTGTTATTTTGTCAACCTAATTATCAACTAAAAGCACAAATTCTAGTCTTTTGAGGCTAGCGTCTAAATTCTCATAACGTTGAGTCTATTGCTACTAGTCTCCTATAATAGCGTCTTTCTAGAGAAACATAAGGGCAACCACTGCTACGTTCTTTTATTTTTTTGTTTGGTTAGATCACCACCACCAAAACTGCACCACACAAAACAAAAACCACACTTAAGTTTTTGGATATGAGGACATTATGTTGTCAGCCTGGGCAAGAAGGTTTTGGGAGAAATCACAACAAATATAAGTGTATCACCCAATAGGTTTGTTGGCTTGGTCTTGGGAAATGTTAGTAAACAAGTAGAGTGAGTACTATCTAATACACAGCCATACAATTCAATGGCAGCTACATGAGTGAAAGATCTGTGATGTTTGGATGGACCTTTTCTTTTGACGTGTTGAGTTCTGTCTGCCATCATGGCAGGCATCTACAACATAACAACTAGAACTCTACTTTGTCACTACAAAAACTGAATTTAACAAAAATCAAAATTTGTGTAGATGTAGGTATTCATCTTTTTAAAAGAAAGGATTTTTTTTCTTCTACATGGCATAACACTAATGGATCTGCATTCATAATTAGTGAAACGCAAGGCAAACGGTTATGTGTATGTAGAGATGTTTTATCAATGACATGACCAGTAGCGACATCTACTTGTACATGTAGACATGACAAGGTTCAAGCCCACAGTTTTTTCATCTCTAATCTAGACTAGCGGGTGGACCTGTATCATTCACGATGCAGAGATTCTCAGTTTGCAAACCAAATAGAACTGAAATTTGACTCTACTTGTGCATTAATGAACGCTTCTTTGGAAAAGAAATTTGGGGGTCTAGAAATTTTCTTTTGATCTTTTCATTCTGAAAATAACACTGCACAAAATGAGAATAAAAGGAAAAGATGGAGAGAAAGAGCTTGTAGTGTAAGAAATAAAGTGTAGAGAGCCATGCTTACTTTTAAGTGTGGGACGAAAGATTCTGCAGAGCCTAGAGAAAATAAGAGGATGGACATCAAATCAAGGAAAGTGACGCATTTTCATGCACTGACTAGTCTCTTTTAGTAGGGACAAATAATGTGGCAGGTTTTTTGAAAATAAAGTAAAAAAATAAAAACTATAATTTCTTCCTGGGCCTAATCTAGTCTTGAATGCAATAATTACAGAAATTATAGATTAAACTGTTTAATTCTAGACTTCATGCGGTCTTGTATTAATGTTTTCTAAGGTAAGCTTCTACAATGTTTAATCATGAGCAATAGAAGGGAATGGGGGTTGGTTGGTTGGTTGGTTGGGTGGGTGGCTATGACACTCTTTTTGATTGTTTGAATGAAGAGATTGGTGGAATAAAGATTTTTTTAAATATGGAATTTGTATTTGTTTCTTTAAAGGTATGAATAGTAACGAGTATTTTAGAATAGCTGAAAAAAGAAGAAACGTTATCATTATCCTTTGGAGGGCAGCTCTGCTGAAAGGGACTATCAGCTGGTTCATTTTTGGTGATGGTGGTGTTTTTTTAAAAAATGACTTCTCTACAAGTAGGCTACAGACTCTGAGATCTAGAGTAGTGAGAGGCTAAGTGAGAGGGTTGAGACAGACTGACAGACAGACAGAATGGAGTGAGAAAGGGTGCTGCTTACTGTGGCGGCGGTGGAGTCTGTGCAGTGTCATTGTCATGATATTTTCTGGGCCGACCCCGGGTCAAATGTCGCCGCCTAACAAATTCAAGGTCATCCACCATCCAAAACGATCCAAAATCATCCTCATACCTTACAAAACATTTATGCAGGGACAGATTGGTGCGAATAGCATTCTGTGCAGTGAAAAGGGTAAGAAGAAAAAGATGAAAAAACACACCCATTAAAAATCAGTTCCCACCACAACAAAGCTTCGTAAGTACCACAAATCTCAAAATATAACAGCCAGATTTATCATTGATGTTGTCCAAATTGCCCAGAAACGCATTGTATGAAGGTAAAACACACCTTTTCCCCGATTATAATTTCCATAGTTTTATGTTCAAGAACTGGCAAAATATTTTGTGATATATAATACTTAGTTGAGGAAAACAGCTAAAAGTGGCCAGGGGGCACAAACTTGTAACATACCCGCTCATTTTTTGTGGCCGTCTTTTGTAGAATTCAACCTCATCAACAGTCCATACTGCACCTTTAACATTCTCTACTCGCATGAAACATTTGTGGAGACTAAGATTGTGACGTACTGCATTCTAAATGGGAACATACATGGTAAAAGAAACAGAGTTTACTACAAAGTCTACTTTAACCCAAGACGATTCCCTTCTACAGTAAAAAGAAATCTGTATTGAAAAGCCAAAAGAAAATTTATATACAGCAACATGAAATTCTGATACAACTTTCATTCAAAATCTAAGAAAACAGTAACCCCTAAATAGAAACTTATGCAGCTTTCCAAACTTTAGAAAGACATAACAAAATAATATATATTATCATAGAAAAAAAGAAATGTTGACTACATTATCATGCAAATATACTGTCTTCATCCCATATTCATTCTGTTTTGAGATGTTTTAAATAGAGAATTCCCCAGTTGTAAATTCAATAGGGTTCTATATTATGTTAAAAGCAAAAAAATAATCATACTGAAGCAATGTTTCAACATGAAATATCAATCAACAATGCAATAGAAAAAAATACACAAGAACTAAAAATGTTTTGCTTTTTGAATGTGACTAGAATGGAATTTCTGCAACAAGGACAATCTAAATATGGTATTTGCATAACAAAACAGATTTCAATTGTTTACAATTCCTTAGTCATAGATTAGAAAAACAATCTTGAATTGGGGTGCACTCCCTGGGAAGGATATCAAAACATTTGTATTTATTTTAACAAAATCATCAGCATCATCCCATGGTCATAATATAGTTGTGTCTTTAGGTTTCTATTCATAACATTTCTCTTTAGGAACACCCATGCATGATGCTTAAAAAAAGTCACAATAATAATTTTGACTTGGTTTACGACTGTCAGTTTTGATTTTTATGAAGACAAAAATTCAGAAGCTGGGGTATGTTTTTGATTAAATTTGATAAAAGATGTATTTGATTTGAGTGCACAGTCTTTGTTAATGTGCCTTTGAACTGTCATGAAATTTAAGTCCACCCAAATTGTTATTTTCTTGGTATGAGGTCTTAATCAAGATGAATATCCATTCCTCTTTATTTCCAGGGAGTACACTATCATATATATCTTATTGTAATGGGAGGAAACAACTACAAGGTAGGAGAGAAAAAAAAAACCCATCATAAACAGACCTAATGTACAAGGCTGCTGGGTAGTTTTATTTAGACTGTATAATTTTAATCAACAAAAACAATAAATAAACTGTATATACACCACTCTTGGCAGTCTCATTTTCCCATTTTATACTTTGAAATTTAGTCACACGGAAAGATTGAAATCATAGCATGCTATATAGGCCACGTCATATGTTTTATGAAAAAAACTAAACAATTCATATTTACTTTGTACATCTGATGCATAATTTACAAAACAAATGGTGAAATTCAACTCGAATGTTTAGGTGAACTGTGCATAGTGCATGCAAACAGAATTAACAGCCTGAGAATAAGAGGGGAAAAAATCTAGAGAGCTGGAATTCTTAGTTTTCGTCTCTAGAGATGGCAATTGCTAGAAAAAAGCTGAATCTATGTATCCAGGCAGAATTGAAGCAACATACTCAGTAATATACAAGAGACTATAAGTTATCAAATTATTTTTTGTTTTCTTTTATGATCAAATTATTCAGATTTTTTTCCCCAAAATATTTTTATATTTCAAGCATTGCATACAAGTCTTCAATATACAACTTTTGAATATATTTTTTAATAGTTTGAAGTATTGTGTTCAAGTGTACACTTGATCTCTTTTCATTCTAAAAATATCTAAGATTTTTGGTAAAAATGTGTTATAAAATCTTTTTCAATGTTGGAAACAACACCTTGTAAGATATTTTACCAGATGTATCAAATTATAGCCATGGAAAATTTCATTATCATATTTAACAATATCATATTAATAAAAATTGTAAAGCAGTAATTAGTGATGCTGACATAGTAGCTTTCTCTAAAGATAAAATTCATCATAGCATTTTGTAGAAATATCCAAGCAGGTGGCAGCACAAGTTCATGTTCACACAAATAAAAAACAAACAAAGTGGTTCAAAAAGATTATGTTTGTGGTTGGTTAGATTAGTATAAATGATAACCCTGGTTTAGCAGGAAATATTAACACCACAAAATATACCTTCCACGTTGCCTCATTTCGCTGAAAGTAGCGAAATGTTCTCTGAAACCACTGGTATATTTCATTCAAAGTCAACTGTCGATTCGGAGATTCAATTATGGCCTGTTTGAAACAACAACAAAAGCAAAAAGGAAAAAAGATAATTAAATATGAGATATATAAAAGAATAAAACAAAAAAAGTACCTTCCAAGTTGCTTGATTTTTCCGGAAGAATGCAAAAGTATTCTGGAACCATTGGTATATTTCATTGAGGGTAAGCTGTTTCTCTGGGGATTCTATAATGGCCTAAAATGAAAAAAGTTAGTAAGCAACAAATGAAACTATCTTAGAAAAATGTATTAGTGTATAGCAGTAGAAAGTCAATGGAGTCGAGAGACATTTTGTTTGGGATGTGATTGGGTTAAGGTTCTCCTTTTTTTTCCTGGTATGGGACATGGGACTCACATCATGCAATATCAAATTGTTGAATCACAAATGTCAAGTTGCCCCTTGCATTAGTCTGAGTGTCAGGTAGCAATAAACAATAGCTCAAGCTAAATTTTAACTTTCGCTCTCAGGTTGACAGGAACCTAGTTCACAAAGGCCCCCTTTTTCAGGCTTCCCCTATCTTAGGCATATCCTAATACATTATATAAAATATTTGGATTGTAAAGGTTTTTCCTTAATGTTTGCTATCAGTAATAGTATTGATTATAAAGAACTGAAATAGGATAATTAGACTTGCTAGAACTTTTCCTGTTGTTATTTGAACCCTATGTTTCCGTATGTACAAGACAAAACATGTGTAAAGGCATTGGCAAAGGTTGTCCAGTAAACACTTTTTTCCCCCATATTACATGTACTACGAAAAACGGAAGATTGAAAATAAGAAAAGACAAAAAATCCCGAAACAATGGCACAAAGAAAAGAGCAAAAATTGTCAAAAATCTACATATGATAAATATTTTACATTGTAATGTTTTCAAAACATACAATCAACTACTGGATGTATTTTTTCCACTTGAAAATTGAACTAAGATCAGTCTATAGGACTTTAAGCCTTTAATGGCATAAATATTCAAATCAACACGAGTATTTACCTGAATAGGTTAGTATTTGATATTTGACACACACTTAGTATCTAATTTTTAGCAATCTAATTGTATTGAAAATAAGCAGCATATAATGTCTAGAAATAAAACACACAGCCTAAAAAGTATTTACTTATTTTCCGATTTATGTGGGAGTATTTCTGATTTTCTGCTGGGTCATGTTATAACAACACTGCTATTTAAACTAATCATATTCCAATTTTATATACCTTTCCAAGAACCAATAAAATAAAACAGAACATAAAACATGCACCAAATACAGGGTTGGGGGCAATTAAAGCACAACTGTAAAATAAAAATGATGCCTCATTATTCTCAGTTGCTATTATTATTCCCTTACAAAAGGAAATTTTAAAAAGTCTAGTAGGAAGAGCATTAGATTTTTCTTTTCTTTTTTTTCTTATTGTGTTTAAAATTGACTTCCCTGGATTTTGTGTGGGCAAAGATAGAGATCTTTCTAGGAAACACATGGATTGTTTTTGACATGTTTTCTTTTCTTTTCCTTTCCTTAAAATGATTTGTCTTATTCCAATGCAAATTCCCAGAAAAAGCAATTGGAGTCAGTTACCACAAAAATTAAATCTGTCATGAATCTAGAAACACACCTGACAATTTAATGAATTTAACAATAAACACATCACTGTTTTTACTGCATGGATTGGTATAATCTTGTTTGACTTATTCACAAAACAGAGCCATGAAAAATCAATGGATTATTAATCACTACAATTTTATATGTACATGTATATCATCATTATATAATCATCTTTATAAAAATAATGGTATCCAATTTATCTCTTGAGCCAGATTCCTACTTTTTGAAATGTCTACAGTCAATGTGATCAGAAAAAAATGCTGAAAATCCTTAAAAATTAAACATGGGATCACTTAAAATAATATATAAATGTGTCACATTAGTTATGATTTCCATCACTGTATAAAAAAACACCACTTTTAATTATTTTCATATATGCCACGTTCAAGCAAACCCAGTCAACCAAAAGCCACCACGCATTGAAAAATGAAAAAAAGTGAGCCACTCCTTCACATTTATAATTCAGCAACTTTCAGACAAAGAATCACACATGCATTAATGAAAAACATATACTTCCATTGTTTTGTTTGCGTTGGTTGTACATTCTATCAAGGCCTTTGCAATAAATAATGTATTTATAATATAACCTGAATTAATTCTATTTGTCTTAATTCCAAACTATTTGTCAATAGGTGCATGTCACTAGAGACAGAGAGAGCATATATACATCTAAACCATCAACAAAACTTTCATCTAAACATAATCCATTATTTAATCAACACAGAGCAATCAGGTAAATTTGTTTTCTTTCATGTCATCAAAAATTCATAAGTCTATCTCGGCTTTTTTTTTGTTTTCTAGGAGATCAAATATCAAATAATGGCAAGGGATATATCCCGAGACTAAAACCCTATAAACACTATTAGGTTTAGTTATTCAAAGCATTTAATATATTAAAAGTATGTACCTATTGATCTCTGCAGCAATTAATCCAAAGTGAACTAAATGTAAACATGCTGAAATTGATTACAAGTGATGCATGAAACTTTTCAGAATAAAAGGAACTAAGATTAAATAGATTCCAGTAGAGGAATTATGGAAACGACAAGGGATCACCTGATTCAATTACAGACAAAGGCATCAGGGTGTATCCTTCAACATTACAGGCCTAGAAGTTTCAAGGTTGTAATGCACCACAAATGTACTGCACTCCTAATTTCAAAATCACTGGTGCTATGAATTGTACCAATTATGAGAAAGAAACTATAAAGTATTTTCTGAACATAATTAAATTCAGCTATATATAAATAATCAACATATGAAGTTGATGAATTTAATATTTGCACAACAATATATGCAAAAAATGGTGTATGATAACATTGCTTGGTGCTATAGCACCAAGAACCCCAAATCCTTATTGCTGTTTGGTGCACCAAGGCCAATTCTAAATGTCAAGGCTGTATTGCTCCAGTGTACCCTACTGCAAAAAGTGGTCATGGACACAGCACTGTGGCAACAAAAGCCGAGCACCAAAAATAAAAAAACAAAAGATCACTATCGTCTAGTACAAGAGAATCAATTGTTCTCTGACTATTAAGACAGAGAGATCATTGTCATTTACTTTTATATCACTTCTTGACCCGTGAAACTAGCTTGTTAAATGTCAACATTAACCCTTATTTTTATCAGCTTTCATTTCAGGAATCAAGTCACAAAATATGATCCAATCAAAACAAATCTGGGCTGAAATCTTGTTGCCTCTTTTTCAATTACTGACCATTCTATCTCTATAACAAGGTGCTACAAAGGTTAGCCAAGGTCACACTTTAGTGCTTTTGTCGTTCTTTACTACCCAAGAGCCTATTGCAATCTTATCACACTCCGTCATAAGCACAGAACACAGCTTCTTGACACAGAAGAATAACACCATAAGCACAGATCAATAAAATGCCAACTTGGGGCTATATATAGACTTTTACATTTGGTCAACATCATACAAGGCAATTTATTATTATTTTGCCTTGAGGCTCTACAGTCATGCAACCAAATCAAAAAGCTTCTTTTTTTCTGTCAAAAAACTCGAAATATCATATAATCTTGCGCAATCACCAAACACCATAGGCAGCGGATGTCCCAGAAATTGATCCAAATTTTTCCCCTGATAAACTATATTCCCAATGTTGTTTTCCTCATTAATTTTCATTTTTATCACATATATAAATTACAACTGTACTATATATAGATTGCCTCAAAGATAACTGGAGTCATAAATTAACATACAACCTAATATTTTCTCTTCATTAAGGAATACCAATAAAACTGGATATTGGACACAAGAATAAACAAAATAAGTTATTAATCTCAAATAATAAAAGCTTTCTCCCCAGTCAAATTAAAAAATACAGAACTTGTTTTCTAATCATGGCTGGGGCTTTTAAAATAAATTTCCCTCTTTACACTAAAACAAGCATCCATATATGCATTCTTTGTTGACCCAAGTTTCATAAATTCCAGCTAATCAGACTGCAATTGAAGTCGTTTGTTTACTGAAGCACACAGCCCCACAAAATTACAAGATACAATGTTCATCCAATAATTTGACTCTGGCACAAAGTGAGCTCTGTACATAAAGAATCCACTTGGATGACATTTATTAAAGTCGACACAGAGACGGTTGCCATGACAACAGAGGTTTATGTTCAGCTGCTGTGTGTTTAATTTTGCCATCAGTAAAGTTTATCAGCAGCTTCAATTATGAAGCAGGGTAAACATGCACCGTAATGGATGGGCTGGGGCAATCAAACAATCAAACAAATACCAAATTGCTTGGTTGTATTCATTCCAACAAAAAATTGTTATTCCTAAGACAACAGTCACCATGCTACATCAGCGAGCAATAGTTATCTCTACTGGAAAAAAGGGACAGAATGAACAAATAGCAAACAAGCTCAATATTTATTTCAATTTTCTCTTACATTCATTTATTAAAACCCACCATGATTTATTACGCCACATTATATTGGCCAAATGTTTACCAAATATAAGATGTGTGATGAATGTTGTGGACTCAGATAATTGTGTTTTTACAATAAGTTCTGCCTTTTAATATTGTTTCATAGGTCAATTGGTGTACATACTTTTTTGTTCTTTTTTTTTTTTTTGTACAATTCATCCATTAGTGTTGTAATATAACAGTAAATTGCACATACTGAGTACATTCATAACATGACTAACACAATTAGTGATCAACATCAAAAGATGGTTTATCCTTTCAAGCAGATAAACATTTATTTCAACAGACTTTTTTTTCTCCTATCAAAAATAATTGCTAACAATACAACCTTTTCTCAGGAAATAGGCTTAAAAAATTCTAAACACCACCCTATACAAAGGGAAATAAATGCTGACTGTAAGTTTTTAAAAAACCTTCTAAGACAGCACACAGTGGCATTGAAGTCTCCTTTGAAACACTATGATCTCTCTGTATTTTCCTTATTGTAGAGTCAAGGAACACTTTAGCCAATTTCCACTTACTCCTTTTGACATATCTTCTCTTCAGAATGACTTTTCCTTGAAAAACTGAATGATTGTGCTAGGGAACACGTTTACAAAAGTTCTTCTAGGAATTAAGTTATAGAGAGTTAAATGTTAACTTCCTACAAACAGATTGTCTTTCACAAGCAGGAGGACAAAAAGTCATTGTTTCCATACATTAAAATGTCATCTACAACAGAAATAAACTAATAACGTTGCAAGCCTTTTTTTTTCTTCTTACTTCCCCACTTATGAAAAAATAATTGGAATGGTATAAATACACATATAACTGTAGATTTCTAGAAAACAAACACCCCCATCAACATGTTTAGACAATCAAGCATTTACAGGGCCTCTACCTTTTTGAGTACAGGACAAAAAATCTAACCTGTGGAGACAATATAAGATGAACTGACACTCTAGATGTTTTCAAGTGGCTGCTAAAAATTTTTTTATCTTTTCCGGAACATATATCTTGTTTTGTAATGGGCCTCTGAGAAATGCTATAATTGGATTCAACAGTGCAATAGAAATAGCTTTTTATCATAATTTCATTGTAAAATATCATATATATTTTAACAAATTAAAAAGAAGTCCCTTGCCAAATGATACCATAGACTTGTCCATCTCAATGTGCAGAATCAAATCAATATAAAACAGAAGTAGAAGAAGAGGGGGGGGACAGCATTTTACAAAGCTGTGTTCTGTCGGAAATTTATTTTTTCTATATTTTGTGTTTATCAATTCTCCAGTGAATAAAAAACCTTCACATCATAGCTGCTCAAGTAAAGGACTGTATCTTAAGTACAATATCTGCACAAAAAAATCCAACCACCACGAGAATTATTTAAGTAACTCAAGAAAGTCTGATATTTATAAAACCTGATAATGTAAACATTAAGCTTCTAATAAACAAAGTATTGAATGAACAGAACTTATGGATTGTAAAATATCCTGCCCAGCATCAACTAGAAAATCAATAACTGTTTACAGAAGAAAAAGAGAAAATCATGAAATGTAAAGCAATGCTCTCAGATAAGGCTTCAGTAGGGGGGTTTATCAGAAGATCCTTGTGATGGGTTTTGTTTATCTACGCCCAAGAAATCATATTTATTACAACCAAAAAACAACTTGTTAGATGTTCAAGTGGTTAGATGTGTTTTAATATTTCATGTTTGTATGAAGAAAAAGTATTCATATCTCACAACAAATTTTTCTTTGTTGAAATCCATATGGTAGTATCATAAATATTGCGATAAAAAATAAATTAACTACAAGTGATCAACTGACGCTAAGAAAACAACAATACACACATCACTATAGCAACGAGAGAAATTGAGACTCGCAAATACCATTTATGTTGAGTAGCTGCAGATCATAATTGTGATATATCTTATGAAGGGTGGATATGGCAAGGTATAAATTAAGGCCACATATTTTTATAAGCTATTTCTTGCTGCCATGATAATTTGACAGATGACCTGGGAGTAAAGAATACCTTAATTAACAGCAAAAATAATATAAGTTTGTAAATTTTAAATATAGCTTACAAGAAACTGGGACACAAAAGTCTGTTATTTTATATGATAGAAATACTTGAAGGCTCATTAATTATCAAATCACACCTACAATCTTGAATTCTTGGATATTTGAGAGATGAGATCTTACACAATTTGACAAGTCTTACAATGAGTGATTACATATAAAGGATTTCCTGTAGTACATTTAGGACTACAGATGGTTAATTTATCAAAGAATCTGACAACAGGCAGACTGAAGAGGAAGATAACAATGAAAGAGGGTGTTTATGGCATGAAACATTTAGATGAACAATTCACTGTTTGACATTATTATGCATGTATTGTAAAAATCAAATGTCAAATAACTATAAGAGTATAATTTTTTTTTCATAAATAGAAAATAAAAACATTTCATTCAGTAAATTTTTTTTTTTGTTAAATGCTTCAAAATGTTACTTTATATCTTTATGGCAGCATGACGTAGGCTATTATTTTAAAATGCTTGCTACAATTCGACATATCTTACCTGTCTTATGAGTGATGCATATGTAAAGGGAGGTCTAACATCAGTTGTTTTGTAAAATTCTCTATTTCTTTGAATTTCTGCAGAAATAGAGAAAAAAGTGGATTATTATCATGCAAAAGTGAAAAATTAGAAAAGTAATTGAAGCATAAAAGGGTCCAAACATCAATGCATTTCAAAAATGTTTTAGAAATACTAATACAGTTTTTTTTTAATTAACACCATGAAGAGTCTTCACTTTTGAGATATTTGTTAATTCAAAAAATGTTTTATAAAAACAATGATGTTTCAGTGACACAGTTGAAGGAATTTAATATATTTTACCGAATAAATATTATAACTAAACATACTGAACATTTGAAACTTACCCGCTGATATGGGCAGATTGCACTTGTCTGAAACTCGTCGTCTGATTGGTCCAGAACTTGGTGGCGAATGTTGCATGGATGGCATCATATTCATATGGGAAGGTGTTTGGGGGGTCATGACAAGACTCGTTGTTGATGCTGTAAGTGGTGGTGTGAGAGGCGTTGTAATGTTAGGGGCGGCAATGAAAGTCATGGCGTTCATGGCTGATGTTGTGACCACTGGGAGGTGTGAATGCATCATTTGGTTTGCCTGGTGTTTAGGAAGGATGTTCAGATGAGATGGTGTTTGAGCCGTTAACGACTGCTGCTGTAACAACTGGTGGTGTGGTGATGATGTGTGATGAGACTGTAACAAAGAGAATAGAAATAGAGTTGTAGATGGACAAATGTAACCACCTATATATATATTTTTTTAAACCCCTCAAAACATTTAAACATTTTACACTTAGACGCTACATTGTGGAGTATTCTTTTGAGGCTGTTAATGACTTTTTGCACACACAAATAACTATTGAATGTTGACCAGTATGGCCAGTTTTCCTCACACCTTCTGTTTTTGTAACTACCTAGGTCACTGTTTTATAAATGTTTACAGTAATCAAATATGTTCAAAAAACCTCCTGTACATACAGAACACATTAAAAAAACTCCTCCAATCATGTTTTTCCTTGTGACTTTCTTTCCATAAGTTTAAGTATATTTACTTTTTTTCCCTCTTTATTTATTTTTGGGCACTTTTTGTTGATACTTACAGGTTCTTTCTTGACCTCAGGTGACTTTGGTTCTGGTGAACCGTGTGGTTTCATATGAAGATGCTGCATCATCGCTTGTAACCTCTCTCTTTCTTTCTTTAACTAAAATAAATAAATAAACAACACAGTATTACTACAAAAATAGATATGAATCGTTTGTCCACCAGTCCAGATATTAGATCATATTCATTTCACTAAAGGTCATCGTGAACCACTTTTGTAAAAGGAAGGTAGTAGGGCAACTAAATAATTAAAATGTCTTTCAAGATTAATGAATAGAGGAATAGCTTTTCATTAGGCATTTCTTAGAATAGGCTAGCAATTTTAAAAAGTGTCCTTAGAAACTCTTAGAACAATTGACCAATGAATAAATAAAAATGTCAAACAAAATATTACAATTTAGAAATCAAATTGCATTCCCATGGTGATCAACAACATTATTTCCACACAAATAAACGAAAACGTCATAATAAAATAAATACACTTCAATCCATTTATTCCAATAGAAAAAAAGAGGATTTGATAGAACTCTGATATACTCTAGTTAATTGCTGACAATCCAGGGTATCCAATGTTTAATCTTACTGCATAATAAACAAGCTTTAATTAGTTTTACAGGCAATGGCAGAATATTGTTCAAGATTCCTATGCACTCTCAAATTAATGTAGTTGAAACCAATTTCAGCTTATATCTCCAACACAAAGAAAAAAAAATGAATCAATAATTTCCTAAGTTGATTTGATTGACAACAAATCTTTTATCCAATTCTGAATCGTGTTCTCCTGTCTTTTATTTAATCAGTTACATCTAGCTCTTTTGATTAACATTGGCTTCTATGTTTTAAGGCAACATTTTTAATTCCTGCAACACAAGTCAAAACTATGATTTGATAATTTTGTTATTTGACAATTTGAACATTAAACTATTCAAAGAACTTTTTGCTGTTAATGATATTTACAGGGTCAATTTTCCCCGTAAGTTATTTCATGTACAGAGATAGTATTTAGTGGTGGGGTTACAGCTGTCAGGAATTAAAAAAGTATGAATAATTGGTAGTTTTGTTTATCAATTGACTACCCTCCTTGAGAAACTTTTCTTTGGCTCAATACAATGTATGCTTCCCTTATCATTTTTGATAACATTCAATTTGCCCAGACAATCACTTACAGTGATCCATTTAGATTTTTTGGCCACCGCGGACTGGATAGCATGTTTGTTTCGAAACTGACTAATTTCTACTGGATCGGATAAAACTTTGGGCCAAAACGGTCCAGTGTGTTGGTCTGGTGTCTAAATCGACCGCTGATCACTTACATTTCACCCTGTATATCATAACACACTTCCAATCCATCTTAGCTTTTCATTTACACATGTCCATACTGAATGCTTAATTGCCTTTTGAAAAATCAAATCCCAAACCAGCCTTGTCAGACCATCTGCTCTACTTTTTTTTATTTATCTAATCTGTTCCAGATATTTGTTTGTCTTTATTTATCTTATACTCATGTCATCAATTTTTCTCAAAACAAGGTAGGATTCCACTTTGTTTTCAAAACATTAAGTTACAAATATCCTTTGAGCACCTCCAGCTGGAAAGTTTGTTTGCTTTATCATTTTTGTCTTTCATTGTTTCATTTATTCTACATTTTGGTGGCCTGGTTGTATGTAGGATATATACAGTAAAACCATACCTTGCAAACACATCAGTAATGTTGATACACGTAATTAGATCTAGTTTATATATCACACACCCCATATCTTGAAGTCTAATTTAGTCAATTATTGAATTAATATTTCTGGCATGTGTTGTCCTTTTAATCAGTTGGTTCTTCAATTACAGTGCAGGTTTAAATAGAACATTGCCAGGACAAGATACAGTGACTGTCACCATTACATAACAGCAAGACATGTAATGGAAATTATATCACATACATTCATACAAACACTTTTTAAATATTTGCTTATGCTTTAATTCATTTACAAATATTCATATCAAATTAATGGATGGGGGTATTAATCTGTCCATCCCCTGGGGTGTACATTTTTGCTGTTGCACCTGCCATGCAGTTATCAAAAGCTAAGTTTCCACTGCAAACTCTAATCATTTTTTTCTGTTGCACTTGGTCCATACAAGCTTCATCAATTCAGTTGTTTTTAATTCTCTCTCACTCTTCTAATGTCAATTTCTTCTATTTATTTATGAGATCCAGTCCTGAATAACCTTTCATAAAATGCCAGAACCATTTGGTGCATGTTATGAGTAAAAACAAAACTATTACCCTTAGGGTATATGAAATAAACAATCATGGCTTGGCTACAGTAAACAAATACTCAGAAATAAACAAGAAATGGATCTAGACCAAATACATATCCCAGCTAATATAAACAAGATATACAAACCCATGATTTAAATAGCAGGCCTTGTCCAATGAATCAAGCTTAACCAAAACAAAATCTGACTCCCCTGCATAGAATGTTTTTGATGAATGATATTAGATGATAAACTATCTGGCTGTGAAGTCATACAATTTCTACTTTATTTTCTAACCAAAAATTCAACCCAGGCCATACATTCTATAATATAGTTTCTTTTCTTTCGCATTTCACTTTGAGGGATTAATACTTATAACTCAAATACATCTTTACATTTCTAACGTCCATATTTGGTACCTTTATATTTGGTCAAACCATTTCCCTAGAATGGAAGAGTCAAGACACACAAGCAAAGAGCAAGTTTCTTTAATTTCCTCCTGCAGGACTTTATGCATGGGTATCAAGAATATGATTAATATTTCAAAAACCACCACAAGACTGTATATTAATTCATAAAGAAGTCATCTGGTCATGTGTCTAATTCAAAAACTAATCAATATAGGTTTATAAAAAAACCCTCCTGGGGCTGTTTTATAAAACATTGAATACATTCTTATAGATATCAACACTTTTAACAGGAAAATAATAACATCACAAACTGAGTCATCCTCTCCTCTTTAATCATTATACAAATTCATACACATAGCACCCCTCCCCCCATCAAGTTTGTCTTACATCTGTAATATAACGGAGTAATTCTTTGCATGAATAAACAAAAAAGAATCAATATTTCTTGGGTGGCTACAGCAAGCTTTGAGCTATGCTAATGTAACTTTATTTTTTTATATTTGATCCATTCCAAAACAGAATTTGGTTGGCAATATGAAATGTTTAGTGTTGGTGAGATATTGATTTAATGTGTTTCAGCAAAACAATAATTCATATCTTTCAGTATGGCAGGCTTTTTTTTTTTTAATAGAACTTGATATCAGAATGCATTATTTAGAAAACAGTCATAAAGTGACTACAATGGCAATAGTTGTTGTCAGGTTATTTTCATGTTGACATATCTACTTTAATGACTTAGCGTCTTGTTTGAGAAAAACAATACCAGCCCATTTGTAAAACAAACATCAAAGAAGGACTAAATAGAGCTGGAACTATGAATAAACATCATCAATCTACTGTCAACTCAAAAATAAATTGCATTGTTGAGAGTAAATGAGAACATTCACACTTCTAAACCAAAATATCTTATATTAGATATTGTCATTCAAGGTATATTCATTGGGATTTATACATTAACTTCATTTCATGAATTCATGTTATCCTTATTGTTGATCAAGTATTTAGTGCCTAGATATGATCGACAATGGGAAACAAAACCCACCCCTTCACCAAAATAACTTAATATATCATTGTTCATTAGATATAGATATTAATCATTGAATAAAAAAAAATAGCAGGAAACACAAGCTATCAAATTCTCTTCCCTATAGTCTGGTTTTGTTGACTTTAAACTTGTATTCAGATGCAAATCATGTCAACTACAAACAAAAACACAGGAAAGGATTTCGTTTGGAGAGTCGAGTGAACTTCTTTTAGCTGTTATTTATCATAAAGCCATATACAATAAAATGTCCCAACAGTTTGGAGTGTTTATCTTTTAACTAAACTTCCTGTTGACTCCAATGCTTAAAAGTGTACAAATTTTCCTTGCTGGGTACACAAAGCGAAGCTGATAAATTCCTCGTGACAGGTATTATTCGAAATAAGTGTACCAAATATATTGATTTAAAGTCAAGACTGACATAATCAGCGCCACTAAGGGATGAAGCCACTGGGTGTACAATATTTCATACCCCATGCAGTGGAAAAGCATCCATGATTTAGGCTTTATATGCTGAATGTTAAGACAAACAACTTGTTTTGGAATAATGGTTTAGAGATTTAAAATAAAAAGTTCACACTTTAGTATCATCTTGCAATCAAATCACAAAAAAAGTGTGAGTGATATATAGTTTCCTTTTCCTATCCTTACAAAACATTCGAGATGATGGTGTTAGTTTCACACATATTATCATTGATACAATAAAACATCATTTTTTCCTTCTTAAAGGCATATATTTTTCTACCGAACTCGTACTGCTTCTCAAGAGTTCATTTGTTAGGGCTCTGTCGTCAACACCTCCAAGATAAACTAGCAAATATATACACATTTTCATCTTCCTGAGAAGCTATTTTTTCTCTCTACAAGTGTCATCATTGTTGACCAAAGGAAACACTGGCAGGTGAGCTTAAAGTTTTAATGTGAGAGCCACCTGCTAATGTATTTTGTTGACACGTAATCAGTAAGATATGGATGTTTTTTTTTGTTGTTGCTTTGTTTTTCAAATTGATTGTGTTACTGATTTGAGAGAAAGTGTCCTGCCTCTCTTTAAACCTTGAGGACATCAAATCAAGTAAGATATGGAGGTGCTTGTTTTTGTTGTTGCTTTGTGCTTTGTTTTTCAAATTTACTGAGTTACTGTTTTCTGAGAAAGTGTCCTACTCCTCTTTCAACCTATTATTAAAATCTTTAGATTTTTATTGAATCTATTTCTTTATTTCCTCATAAATGAGTTCCTCATTTTAATAAATCATCTGCTACATAAAAGACTAGTACACTTGGGAAAAATAATTTACATAATGATGTAGACTTTAATGAATTTAATAATTCCCTATGGAAATTTTTTGAGCTGGGAAGTTTCCTTTGCTGTAAACATTGTACAAGTGATAAACAACTCGTCTATCAGATAATGATATCAAGAGGCGGGGATAACAAAAACTAGGTCTTGCATGATGGCCAGTTGGCATTTAAAAAACCTTCAAAATTAAGCTACCAAAAGTCGAATTAGGTTTTTTAATTTTGAGATGAAAAAACAATTGTTTTCATTTCATTTTATGAAAAGAGCATATCAAATTCTGAAGGTGGCTTGTCATAATGTAACTAATTCCAATTTACTCTAGAAGTTATACTATGATAATTTGCATAGGAAGCTTTTGTACATCTTTAAAATCTCACAATATGGGCTGTTGATCCTTAAGTGAAAGAATAAACAGTGCATATTTGAATTGGTCTAAATAAACTTAGCTGAAATTTGTGACTCAGGTTTTTGGATATTGTCTCTTTCTTTTTACAGTGTGTATTTTTTCTTTCGTTGTCTCCAAAGTGAAGAGCAAACAGCTTCACTTGACATTTGGTGTAAAATGGCTCAGCATTAGACAACAACTAGATTGAAGAGTACTTACTTGTAAATCTAATTGACTAACAACTTGCATTTGCACCCTTGCTTGTGCTGTACTTCTGTCATCTAACTGGTGCTCACTGTTTATGTGCCTAAAAAGACATTTAAAAAAAAAGAAATCATGTAATTTTTGTGGTTTCTCGTTTTTTTGGGGGGCTAACATATTACGATAAAATGTGGCATCTCTCGGGCACATAACCTTGCCTATTGTTGGTCTAAAATTAACTACTAAGCCCAGATGAAGGCCTCTGAACGTAGAGTAAGCCCATAATTTTGATGAAACAAACTATGGAGAATTTAAAAACTCGAAGAGATCTTCTGCCTCCTTACTTTGTAAAAGCTGCATGATCTTCACAGGCAGTCTCACACCCTGGCCATTTGCACACCCCGTGCCCATATAAGGGATGTGTAATTGTGGAAGCACTTTCTTCAGACTTGGGACTTGACTGTTGTGCACCCATGGGTGCTAATAAATTCCCTGAAACACAAGAAAATAATCATATAAGACTTTTGTTGTTACAAAAATGTAGTAATGAACTTGATATATCGTAAAGGATAAACAGGGTCACGTAATGGCAGAGACCCCAAGGTGATCAAAGCAGACCCCTAGATTCTGCCTGTTGAGGGTCCGTAGGGGACAGAAGATTTTTTTTCTCCTACTGTCCCAGGTATGAAGAAATGTCCATAGTGGAAATAGGCTGGGACAGTGGATTAAAAATACAGGACAGTGGATTTTGAAGGTGGACCTGTAGACATTTTTCCAACAGGTCTACCTGGGACATTGCAATTTAATCCGTATGTTGACCCCTGATAAAGTAGTAAAAATGAAACAATCTAGTTTGAGGACTAATAAACTTATTGGAGCATGTTATATGACAATGCATTTCAACTAATCCCTACAAGATATTACTTTAAAAAAAGTTTGAATTTGAACAATGGTGTATAGACACTTGCATGTTATAAAATATTGAACAGACGCACTGAATGAACTCCCACGAGTCTCTCACATTTACAAATAAACAAAAAAAAATGTCATCATAAAACATTCACTATGAAATAAAATCTTAAATTTTAATCTTTTAAAATCTGTTTGATATTTTGAGACACAATAGTAGACTTACCTAAAACCATACCTTCGGGAAGACCATTCGACGACCCATGACTAGGCGGCACCTGTAAGAGTGGCATTTGGGCCATAGATGCGGCAGCCTGTGTGTTATTTGTCATGGTTACATTATTGTTGGCACTAGTCTTGGCTGGTTCCTCTCCCCCACTTGCTTGTACTTGTGCGGCTTGAACCTCTTTCCATAATTGTTGCATTTCAGCTGGGGACATACCTAGAAAAAAAGGGGAAAGTGGAATGTAGTCAATATGTATAATTTCATTTGAAGCATAAAATTTGCCTATGCGTAATCACTATTTTTCATAAGATGCCATAATGCCCATATCAATTAAAAAACTGATATAAAATGTTAGAATGTAATTAATTTCTTCCTTTTTTCTCTTGGGGGAGGGGTGGGGTGGGGTGGGGGGGGGGGGGGTGACATACAGAGACCACCACACAAAATCATTCATACTACTAACATTACAAGGGAAAACTAAGGGTCCAAGTAACTGTCTTAGAATTCAATACTTTTCTCTTTTAGAGTGAACATCAAAGCATATCATATGTTTCATAGAGATATGACATTGGGTCCAAGATGTAATTCCATCATGGAAAAGCAATATGAACCAGGAGGTGCAAACTAAAAAAGGGGGCCAAGAAACTGAAGACTCAAATAAATTATACTCGAAACTTATCGAAAGTAATTTCTAATCAAATTGAAAACAACCCAGTGACCCAAAGTCAACAGCAAACAACATCATAATAACAAGACTGACGAAGCTTCATTTTCAACTTTTTAAGAGGCTGATATCATAAACTCTGGCAAGAGTTCATAACTAGTGATAACTTATCATAATAATATCTATTTCCTGCCTTTATCTGTATTTTTATCCTTTTACTGATACAAAACATTAAAGGCCACAGTAATCTTTGCCATCGAGGATTCCATTCACATCAAGTATCTTTTCTCTTCAAAACAATGATAATTCAATTCATTTGCCAATTTAGAACATGCACAGAGGATTAACTAGCAAAGTGACTAGGTCAATGCTAAACGTGCCTTACTTCTAAAGGGTATTCTCCAATAATAATAATACGTGTATTAGAACTAAGCTGCTCTTGATATGTGACAGCTCTCGATCATAAGCAGAAAACTCAATTCAAATCTTTTATACTCAAATAGGAAACACATGTAATTTAAAATAGCGTCTCTTTCACGTTTGGTACCAATATCAAGATATATCTGTCTACATTGACAAAGCAACACATTTTTTAATAAATCTGAATTAATGTAAACTCAACAAAATGAATACACTTATAATAAACTTCAGATATTTAGAAATGCTTATAGTTAAAATAGTCCAGGACAGTTGCTTTTGAGTGTGCGGAAGAGGGTGATTTTTCCTCACAGGTCAGTGTAAAAAATACATTCACCCCATAACTATGGAAACTGTCCCCTTTTAGCCCTACCATTCTAAAATGCGAATAGGCACTACATAAGGTCTAACTGTAATTCTAAAACCCATCCCAAATACATATCAACATTATTACAAAATGACATTTTACTCTCGATTTCATCCTAACCCTGTCCTTATTGGCTTGGTTAGACTGTAATAGTAAATCAAATATATGATTGCTAGACATGATATTTAGGTGTGTTTATATCACCAAGCCTATACAATGCTACATTTATTGCCTTTACATCACAGTACACAACACATAAGCAATCAACACTCTGGTATATCTTTATAGCTTTGCTCTCATACACAATGCAATATTGTTTACCACTTAAATGCTGTGACCCCAGTTCCTCAATCACCTTGTTATAGATATTTATCAAACCATAAATTGTTTATTCCTCTCAATATCATATTTAGTCTGGTGTTTACTCGATAACAATGGGCATAAGTACAAATGTATAGCACCCAACTGCCCCATATACAACAAGACCGCAAACTAATCTTATCACAAACTATACTATGTATTTATCTTGTTATCTACTTGTGAGGTCAGAGCACTCGGTTTAAATCGAGTCCACCAGTAGAAACACAATTCACACCTTTTCAGAAATAATGGCTTTGCTTCGTTGTATTGTTGGTATGATTTTCAGGCATGAAAAGGTATTGACATCAACAAAGCTAAGACGCCCTGACAAAAGACATACAATTCAACCCCATTTGCTTTGTATCAATAATATTTAAATATTTTAGGATGTTTTGTATCTTCTCTTATAATTTAAGACTTATAAAGAAGATGTTGGTTGTCTAAATCGAGGCTAGAATGATTTCTTTAAAGTCATTTGTTCAAAATAGATGCATCGTCTGATAAACAGCAACTTCTTCATATTAGGTAAAAACTTTCATTTCAGTCTACAAGTCTATTTATGAAAATGAGGTAACCAAATCATAGTTATATATAGGACTCAAAGGAAAAACCAAACAACATGTGATGCACTTCACAGGCAATTCTAGTCATTTATAACAAATAAGGTCTGGTCTACTACTACATTAATTTGAAGTTGTACATTTTTTTTACCAATGTCACAATCCATTCCTTGTTTAATTTTCTCAACTATATAACCACGATTTTCTGTTTCATACCAGGCATTGTATCCCTCCACCCCCACCCAATGAGTCAATCACCTCATCGTTTTTTGTTTTTTTTCACACAATCACTCATCTGAATTTATGATGTCAACATTTTATTTCATAATCTTCCTTATTATGTTACATTGTCCTTTCCATGTCATGGAATTCCTTATACCTAAGAATACATGCAAATACAGAATTGTCATGTCATTTTATCATTTAATTCATCATCAAAAGAAATGACAATGAAAAAAACCTCTGTCATGTAAAACATACATTGCAGTGATGTTTTTGTTCTATTCGACATGAGGCAGTGTTATGTGCTGAATGGATAAAGCATCATGTAGTGTCATTGTTATGTGACAATAAACAATTGAACATAGCTAATGCATGCTAAGTATTCCTTGATCTTGCAGTGTTTCTTGTCACTGAGATTTTGATTAATCTGTTTCGTTTATGCCCTTCCCCTATCATCTTGTCTTTGCTATAGAAAACATGCTTGTGCCTTGTAACATGCAAAACAATCACCTTGTTTTCACCCAATTAATAATATCATAAGTTATCCTATGCCATATAGCATTCTTCAGTGATCATTAGAATATTCCATCTTGATTACACAATGGTAATAATAATTAGGATTATAATTATTGTGATAATAATCATTAATCTTTTGATGAATTCTTTCATATACAGTGCATACAAAAAGTTTAAGTTATTTATTTGATAATATTCATAATCATAAACATGATTAAACAACAAAAATAAAAATAGTATAATGTTTCACATACAGTGATCTAGCTAGTCTAGACGTAGCTCTGGATGTCCTTCTTCGGGTGAGGACTTGGGAACTGAAACCCTCATTTAGAAGAGTCTTTTCAAACAATAAAAAAAATTCTGTAGCTATTTAAATCAGCACAATTGGAAATGGCAAACTCCTACTCAATTCTGATAAAATACTTGAAAATATCAATTTCATTCCAAGAATAACCCATCACTATTCTCATTTTCAACAGTAATTTTTAAAATTAAATCAGATTTTTCAATGACAATCAACAATATGCTTATTAAAACGGAAGCACTGAAAAAGATTGCTTTTCAGCCTGCCTTAAAAAGTGGACAGGAGTCCAAACTCATCATCTTATAATATTTGTAAAGAAAGAGAATTGACATAAAACTTCCTGAATACATGCCAGTGAACTTTGTTGAAAATCATCGGGTATAAAAAAGACCTTCAGAAGTCTAATTGGAATGATGGACAGAAAAGAGAGCAACAATAAGTATCAGCATTTGGACATGTCCTAAAATAATGATACAATTTTGAAAAAAAAATAACCTACATCCATTTCTGTGATTACTGCTAATATGTACTGACTGACGCATACAAGAGGCTTTGGCATTAGGGCATAAAGGACATTATAAGAATGGGATAAAAATAAGGTCTTTTAACTGATTTCCCTTAGCTTTATCCTTTCACTAGAAATACATTTATCAGCATGAAGATTTTGTCCATGATGATTTCATCTTTGAAACCAATACAAGGAAAAATTTAGCGACTAACTGACTTAAATCTTTATAAATTTTTAATTCTGACTAAATCTGATAAATTTGTGCTAATGAAGTTGAACTATTCCCTCCAATAAATAGTCAAAATCTTCATAAAAATCAATGTAGGATATCTTAAAAGGAACCTCCTCCATGTGCCTTTGTTGATGCTGTTTGGACATTTATTTCTATATGTTCTACCATCTACCATTGTAAAAACTACAATACTTACCCTGTGGTCCAGGAAAGTGAGGGAGACCTACGAGTCCCTGAGAGAGCAAGTATTGCCTTTGATGTAGTTGGATCTGCTGAACCAATTGTTGTTGCTGAATTTGTAATTGCTGAAGTTGAGTCTGTAACTGTTTATTGTTTTTAGTTTTGTCTGCAGCAGCCTGTTGGACAAGCTGACTTTGTTGTAACACATTGACTTGAAGTTGTTCATTTAACTGCTGAAGAACCTGTTCTTGGATCTTTGCTTGTGTCTAGAAATTCAATAAAAAAAAAAGTTTAAAATTTCTTTTGGACTGTTCCCTTAAATTCTTGTTCTGTCTATGGCTACACTTGTGACAAAGATACCCCAATTCTGGGTGAATATTAACATTCCTAGAAACTGACCATATAGCCCTTCTGAACCATCAGATCGATGCTCAAAAAGCATACTCCATGAGTTCAAAACTAAATTTACAATAAAGGACTTGATGAACCAAAGAATGCTCAGCGTATCTTGCCTTCAGACTTAAAAAAACAACAACCCTGATTAGTACTCTCTCAATCCAATTCTCTTGTTTACTCCAGAACATGCAGTGGTCAATTTAGATACAGACTGTTTTTAGAATTATCCGTTCTGGTAGAAATTTGTCATTTTTTAAATAAACATGCTATCCGGTCTGGTAGCCAAGAAATTCTAAATCGTTCACTACTTGGTAATTTATAGAGTCTTTAGTTGGCCTTTTAGAAACTTACGTGGTGTTGTAATATGGCTGATTGCTGCATCATCTGTTGCAAGTGTTGTGGAGTCAGGACTTGCTGCTGTAACACTTGTTGCATTTGTTGTGGTGTCATGGCTGTTTGAGGAGCCATCATTCCTAGAGGTGGTGGCATCAGGCCTTCTAATGTTCCTTTACTTGATTTTCTTTTCAAAACTGCTTTTTGTTGCTGTAATATCTATAAAAAAAGAAACAAGATTTTTGTTTAGGTAATAGCACAAAATGGCAACCCTACTTGTTATTTTATTGTCCCAAAACCATTGGTACTTTTACTAGAACCTCATATCAATATTTTGAGCCTTTGTACAGAAATTTTCTGATTTATTCTCGACAAAAAACGACCAATATTCAGATTTTATAAATATTTCATTTGCCACCCCCATACTGGAGTATTGATTGTAAATATCAATATGCTAAAGAGCAAACACTGCGCCAAACAGCCAGCACAACAACATATTGATTCCATAAAGAATAACAATCTTTAACACTCCAAATTTAATGAATACTTTTGCATCATATTTAGTTTGAGCTTGTTTTCTTCACTGAATCAAACAGGAAAATCGATAATCACAAAAGTTGTTTCAGAACACAGAAAGAAGATCCATCTAAAATATGAGGCTAAAACAACAAATTGCAAAGCAAAAATCAGACGATTTTCCTAAAATAAACACATTCTTCTTGGACGAAAACTATTCAACATTGCTTTCCAAGTGACCTCCATCTATTCATCATACAGCCTTGAACAAGAAAAACTTAACACCCACTTGGAAGCAGAACAACATTTTCTTTAATTTCAATAAAAAAAACGACCAAGTATGGAACAATGTTATATTCAGTACTTCAAAAAAAGATAAACATCATCTTTTTATCATTGCATCTATTTTCAATTCTACTTACAAAATGTTCACAGATAAAGTGGTCATTTTCTAAAACATACCATAACTTACTCTGTATGGGTTCTTTGTCCTTACAACAAGAAATTGTCACAAAATAGAACCACAAGTGTTTACAAGGCTTTTGATTTCTCTCCTTTAGTCTGAAAGGACCTAATTCACTCATAATAATCAACCTTTCTATCTTTGTCCATTCTTCCATAAAGAAACTCCAATGACAAGCCACCACAAATATAAGTTTTTAAGCCGACAAAACATTTTTTGATTTATTTACAGCTGCTATTGGATAAATATCACGAAAACAAAACTATAAGTGAGACGGGATCAATAAAGGACATGATACATTAAGAATGAAAAGATTAACATTTTAAGGATAACATGTGGGTTCACAGACTATCAAATAGAAATATGTGTAATTGTAAAGAAACACATCTCCTCAAGCAACTTAGCATTACCTACAAATTGGACTCATACACATGATACCATAGTGCTATGTATAGAGGATTCCAAAATTTTAGTCCCAAGGTTTATTAATGAAAAAGTACCTAAAATGAATAATTGTGAAAAACAATTCTTACTAAAAATGATGATGCAACAAATAAATAACTATTCAATTCTCTATAAAAATATCTTGTTGAAAATCTTGTGACCTGTTTATGTAACACTTATATTTTGGCAAAAAAACATAATTTCTCACAATATACACATATAATGTGAGAGGCTGTGAAAAAGTATTTACATGATTTTTTTATTGTTTCTTTGTAAAAAAAAGTGTCTATGGTATCTAAGGAAGAGGGTTAAAAATTGTTAAACTATCTAGTGATATTGTCTAAAAACATTGATGAGTCCGGAACTTGCTAACACTTTTTACAGTTTTCCTATCTCTATTCTCAGAATCGATCAAACCTTCTTTTTTTCATGTGTTCAATGTGTGCCTTTCCCTTTACATTAAAAAACTAAATTGTTCAACATCAATTTGTTTAGTATTATGTACTCATATTCCAAATGTGTCTATTCTAATATTCTGTTGTGCTTTTGTTTAGACTATCATGCTATATATTTACATATACTGTCAGCGGAATGTAATTACTTATTTTAAAAGTTATTTTGTATGACTGAGTCAAGACAATGAAATTCAACTGTTTGTTGTTGATACTGAGACAATCCATTTACTTTATTAAAGTAATAGGGCTGTCACTATAGCTACAACAAATAAAAACTTATATCAACTCATATTTGTGACGTGTTTAGAGTATTGGTATTTATTTCAGTACACTTTACAATCTATAAAACAAATATCAATTTTGAAAAGTCACAATTTGCCACACCCTCCTCTGCGTCAATCATATTCGATGATAATGAATATTGTACATAACTAAAAATAAATAATATTTCATTAACCCTTAGCTTAAAGCAAGCCTCACCTCAAAAAACATATTGCACTGTTCTACATACTAAAATCCTTCACTTTACCACTGGAATGCTAGGAGGTGAACTATGATTGAATTGACAGCTTATGAATCCTATCACTTATTTCTCTGATTTTCTTCTAGGTGACCTTGAAAAGGATTTTTTCCGTGGTTATCACAATGCAACACTATCAATTCATATCAATTAACATCCACCCATGACAAGTTCACCCAATATTGATTGCTCGCAAAAGCTTGGGTCTAAGGAAATGTGTACCATTGGACCATCTTATGCAAGATAAGGAAACAGACTAAAAACTGGGGATTTTTTTCTTCCTGCTCAATCTCCTATATCATAGGGAATACCCAGCCAAACATACACAAATTGATTCCTTTTTATTGATTATGGAAAATATTATCACACACTAGAATTAGTCACAAACTTCAAAAACGACAAAACTTTAATCAAACTTATGGATGAAATCAAAATGAAGAGGTGAAGAACCAGTCAGCTATTATGTCCCATTGATGTTCCATTCTTTGTAGTATAAATACCAAATATTTCTGTATTACTAATGAAAGTATGAAAAAGCAGTGGAGCTATTCAGAGAAAAGTTCTAGAACTGCAGACATGATTAATTAAAGCCTCCCCTTTCTTGGTATTCAGTGAAACACTAACACAATTTAGAAAGGAACCATGCAGTTCAATCTTTCTCTACATAGATATTCTATGAAAAAAAAACTGTTTAAAAAATCAATATAAAAAAACGACCAAAACGTGTATTCATCCATTGCTAGAACCTTAACTTTTGCAAAAAGAAAAGATGCTTTCTACACATTAGTTGTATAGAAATTGCAGAACATTCATCCCCAATGGTCTAGGCTGTGCTAAACACCAGTGCTTAATTTTCACACTGGACTATATGATCAGACTATATTAGCTCTCATTATAAACATATTAGTAATTTAATAGTAACAAAAAAAGCAAAGCATCTAAATTGTACATTCAAATGTATGAAACTACACATCGATAGTTGAAGGATGAAACTTTGAATAACTTTTGTACATGTATATCATCACATAAAAAGTTAGAAAGAATACTACATCTTTCAATCCCCATGTCCACATCTTTTAACTCTACACTGCAAAGTATAAAACAAAAACAATGATACAATATCGACACATCTTTTACTCACCTACATTTATCCTATATCATGATGTGATTCTGGCATAGCAGTAATCTGATTTGAAAGCTGATTGACTTAAACCATCTAATAAATTCACTCTTGTTTCAGTTAATCTTTGGGTTATGCCTCCGAGTATTGTTCAAGTGGTTAGAAATACTTTGTTTTGTGACAGTACATGACAAAATCACAAACAATGTATCAAGTACAGTAAGCAAACACTAAATAAACTTGAATGTCTCTCCCGTCTGAGAGATTTCGATCAGTTCCAAGTTTGTATCCTTAGTTTTCACATAATTTGATTCATTACATGAAAGCATTCCATTGAATAGATAGCACCAGGCAATCTTGTGAGATGAGTTATGAGTTAGTGAATATGAATCTAACACTCTCCCTCTCTCGCACTGAGTACAAGTATCTCTCTTCGCTCCTCTACACTCGCGAATTCATTGACTAGAGCTGTCAGCAAAGATTTGAAAAGGCAGTTTCTGTTAACCTCTTTACAACTATATTACACACTATTACACCTTATCTACTAGTTCATGAAAGGACAACCAACAACATTACATGAACTTTCACAGTGAAAAATCCAAAATGGTATCATTGCAAAGGTGCAAATATACTTTAAAAAAATAGTAGCTTTGACATCTTAAAAAGACCTAAGTTTGTTTTACTTACTTCTATCATAATCAATAGTTACTTAACTTATGCAATAGAATAATTAATTGCTATCAAAAGGCTGGATATCACTTTCAATTTACCATAAATACGTTTCTTGGAAACAAATGATTTAGTATGATCCATTATTAATATCTTTCTACAAATTCTGATTTCAAGAACATTTATGGCTCTTTTGAGAGCCACTTGCTCTCTTCTCCAGCAATAAAACTCTGCTACATAGACTCATTCACAACACAAATTATGAATAAATTACTTTAACTATAACAAAAATAATAACATTAAAATGTTTATCCCCAAAAAGTTGAAAAATTTAAAACTTACTCCAACTTGCAGTTTTCAGGACCTCTGTCTTGTAGTTCAAACAACAGTAAAAAAATGAAATTACGCCCTCTCATCAAATAGATGAGGAAAAGAAGGAGCAACCTTATTTGGGAACATAGTCATCAGCACGGGCTGCATTTTTTTATTTTAAGAAAAAAAAGGACCTCAGCTTCCGTATTCTCACTATAAACAAACTATCTGACAATAAAGAAGAAAGGGACCAACCTTAAAATATACAACAAAATCAATAGATGTTTAAATATAACTTTAAAAAAACAGACTAAGCATTTTTTTCATCCTCAAACTTCCTGGAGTTAATATTATCTCTACATATGTATTTTTGATAAACATAAATCACCCAACATAAAAAAAAAGGTACCAAAATAAAAAAACTGTCTTCAGAACTATGTCACTTAGAAATAAAATAAAAACAAGGAAACATGACTGACTGCAAACTAGTTCCCTTTCCCTAGGGAATCCCAGCAGGTATTTTCTTCTAACAAGTCTAACAAACAAACAGGTACAAAGTGAAAGATTTGTTTTACAACTTAATATCTTTTTGAGGCTAAGATTCCTTACAATAATAGTTTATCTCTATACGTAATCACTAGTTTTTCTTCTAAGTTACCTGGTCCAGCTTTGTATCATTACAGGTGAACATCAAAAGAAAAGTAAGCAGGTAGTCTACTAGGGTCTGTTTACTTGACTTTCTGATAGCATTGAGTTGATTCCCTTAAAAAAAAAATCCCCACCAAATACTCTATATCAGAAGATATCACCTCAGTTTGACTATTGTGAATATAAGCTGGTTGCAATCACCGGATGTTTAGCAAAGCTTCGAGTAAATAATCCAACTTCTGATAACAAACATCCTTTATCATTCCCATAAACAACGCTTCCTCCCATATAAGGATATGATGTAACAAAAATTTACCTGAACTTTTCAATAGATTTATAGACTGAAAGGTGGAACCCTTCTGCAAACAGCGAGTA
This sequence comes from Pharyngocirrus eroticus, assembly GCA_033118115.1. NCBI lineage: Eukaryota > Metazoa > Annelida > Polychaeta > Saccocirridae > Pharyngocirrus > Pharyngocirrus eroticus. The sequence continues at coordinate 40,036 of JAVSBT010055557.1, forward strand.
AAAATCATACACAATCCCCAGCCTAGACAAGCTGAATCAACAATCAAAATTTGCTGTTTCTGAGACCAGATACTTAGTTTATATTTGCAAATATGCAGCTGATATTGCAACTTCCCTACAAACATTGATAGAGGCTGTTCATATGATTGGTGGAAAGGTAATTCAATTCCTCTAAGACGTAGATTTGTGTACAGTTAGCATGCATTCAGCTGTCAGGAGATTAGCTCAGGCTTATGATGTCTATATCTCAACATAAGCAACTGCATTTTTTTAACAACCTAGGGAGGGTCACTGCTTACTTTCACCCACCCTCCTACTACTTACCACAACAGTAAAAAGTAAAAACATTTAGACCTTAGATTAGAAGGGCCCCTAAGGTGACAAGGTAATTCCTCAAGACCTTGTAGCAAAAAATAAATTTATATCAATATAAGTATTTGAAAACAGTCCTTTTTAATAACGATAAAAGTTATATTATATAACCAGCTTACACATTGATATTTCGAGAAAGAACTTGAAGGTCAGTAACATTTTAAGTTTGATAACTACTGTGCTGCCATCACCTACCAATAACAATGCTAGGAAGGCAGTAAAATATTACAACACCATGTTCATTTACCACATAATACAAGCCCTACATCCCCCTAGTGAGTACAACCAAAAGAACAACACATGTTCATTCACCACATACAAGCCCAACATCACCCTAGTGAGTTCAACTGAAAGTACAACACATGTTCATTCATTAGAGTAAAGCCATACACCACCTAGTGAGAGCCATTGAAAGTGCACTACTTTTATGGCAGTCAGTCCATCCTCCCATAAGGTCAATAAGGTAGAACCCATTCACTCTAATAGAACTGAAGAAAGTACAATTAAGCCAATAGAATGCAAATGACATTAGGAGTGAGTCTAGCATACACTTGAATTAATATCAAATAGAAGATGATGCCAGCAAAGGCAATTTACTTTCAATCAATTACATGTATAGATACCCTTCAACTATCATATCATTTTAACCAACATTTCTCTTTAGAAAAAAAAATCACTTATAAAAAAGCCAAAGTGTTACATGTCTAAATATACTAATATCCCCAATAAAAGAATGACTACACCTACATAATGTTATATCTAAATACTGTTTGCAGCAGCCATTTTCGCCTAATATCTTTAAATTTGTCTATTGACCATGCCAAGCTCAAACCCAACAAGCAAACAAGTGACACATGTAGAGTATACTTTATATGTATTTGTTGTTACAAGTCTTCATATGTTTGTTGGTCTTCGTGACAATTGTTCCTGTGTGAAAGTTTTCTTTTCAGTGAAATCATATATACATTGATTCCTCCCTTGTTTATGTTTCATTTCATGTTTGGTTGTTACTTTCTCTATACATGAACACTATACTGAGAAGGCTATGTTCAGTCATTTATGTATTTGACTTCTGTGCCAGAGACCCAGGTTCAATTTTAAGGGCAGACATAATGATTTTTCTTCTTCATGCCAGTCAAAATTGTACCACAAACCATGGTTGAAGAGATGCTATCCCTTCACCCAGCCTCAAACTTCTCGTAGCATTGCCTAAGGAAGATGCACTGCCCAAGCAAAGGCCCATAGTCATGATCAAAACAGGCAAAAGTGACGAGGGATTAATCTTCGTGTAAGGTGTATGAGTAAGAAAAGGGTTATTTTTGTTTTGAAACATTACTGCGGTCTATCATTATCCTGTATACAATAAAAGCAACGTGATTTCAAAGTTTTCATATCAAACTATTCATGTCAAAAGTAAGAAATGTCTCTTTATTCCCACTTCATTCATCAGATATCCAAGTACTAGTACACAAAACAATAAAAATAAAAAAAACACTCCAAGTATCATTGACAGTTCTTGAGATATTTTTCAATTCAAAAATAAGCCCACACATTGGGTATTATTTTCTAAAAGCTATTTTTACTCTGTACAAACTTCAAGTACTCAGGGATTTTGGTTTTTGTTGACATTTCTATAAGAACACACAAGTAGCAAACAAAATGACTTCATCTTTAATAAACACAATCATCGGTGTTTGTTGTGGTGAAGACGTGCAACAATGGAGCTTTAGAAGCACACCATCAGACACAAATAAAATTCCATGGCCGCTATTAATACTCGGTCACTCCCAACAAATAAATATAAATTTGCCCTATTCATGCTTGCCAATGAAAAATAAACACTAACAAAAATCCATCCTCATAAGTAAACAGAAGAGATCTTCTTGAAAGCATACCCAACAAACAAATATATTGAACCAACAAGATGGTTGAAAACTTTCAATATTGTTTTGCAGACAAAGAACACAAGAACATAGATACTAAATGAATGAATTTTTTCTTTTTCCGTATTTTCCATCCCACAGTATGAATAGTCAGCTGAGTACATAAGCAATTCAAGTTCAAGTATAAAAGCATTCTAAACATAAATAATGAACAAAGGGACTCTTTCTTCGAAAACCTTCCCTTTATAAGGCATACAAATAACACAAACTTTCACAATGTATGGGCCACCAACTAGGTAAATACACTTGTTCTAAAATTGTGCTTTTTCTCTCCAAAAGTTATCAAATTGATTCATTTTTGTAACATTGTCATTAACAAAAGAATCAAACTACAGGCTTAAGTGTAACTATGTAGACTAACAAAATCTTCTAATTGCTTTTTAAGTTTTTGTCTTATAAAAATTCATTTATCACTTTGATGTAAAAAATAACAACTTTTAAAGATGTTTCCTTATTGTTTTTTGGGTGGATCAAAACAAAATGTGTCATCTTGTTCCAGGAAAAGAGCCTATAAAGTAACATAAAATATTTTAAATTGACACACTTTCTTTCATATATCTGATGCACAAGGTGGAGCAAAAAGAATGATCACCAAAAAAAAAAAGTATCCTTGAAGGCAGATTGTTCATCAATAATTCATGGAAATAAACATAATACTATTCCATGGCAAAATTCAAAGACCTAGAAAGCATTGTCTTTATCCCCCTATTAAAAAAAAAGACACTGATTGACATGACAATACAATGCCTTGCTCAGTACACATAGTGTATCAGAAAAAAGTTTCATAAGAAAATAAGGGCAAGTGTGTCATCTTTGTGTTGGAGTTAGATAAGGAAAATTTCCATGGTGGGACAATAACGACCTGGAATATTCATATCATTATCATTAATGTATTATATCTCTTATCATTGATCATTATCTGTGAATGACAAAAAAAGAGAGAATCGTTCTTAAATGTATCACCCTTTTTGGGTACTGCCGTTATAAAAACAAGCCCATCCTGACAAAGATGAGATTTGATTAGTTCAACACATCACTAACAACTTTTAATACAAATTGAGTTGGATACCAAAACCCCACCAGTGGCCTCATTACACAAGTTTGTCTATACTTGAATTTGATTCATTCCTAAATAGGTTCAGATTTAGCCCCATTTTGTCATCAATAAACTAGCTTTCAAGGTTGCAAAAAAAACGTTAAAGCCAATCAAATAAACACAGAAAATGCAGTCCTGGAGTAAGCATAATACCTCAAGGACTCATTAGCAATAACAGATTTGGAGTTTTTTCATTAAGCAGATACTAAATTCACTGTTTTGTTGATAGATTCACACCAAAAAGGGCATCTATAAAGAGTGGGATTAAGAATGAAGAGTCACCATGCTGTAATTTATGATGTAATCAACCATCACCCAATTTCTTTTGGGTGATTTTATATCATCTTTTTTCCATGGTGTCTTAGTTTCTTTGCGTCACAATTTTTCCCCCCTTCTTTCCAAAGAGTGATTACATTTATACACAGTAACAAGCAATTGACAAGATAACTTATCGGGTTCATTTATACATTGCCACAAAAAGGGGGCGGGATGTCTTGGGTCATATTTTACAATGTTTGTAATGAAACATCAAGAAATATGATCATTCAGCTTAATTGACATCATCTTCTTCAACAAAATTAGCTTTCGAACTTTTATTGATTTGTTTTTTTAGCAAGGCATCCATAATGCCATGTTATAAAATAACATCAAATTTGCTATTCTTGACAATTTTAAAATATTTGTTCTATTTTACATAAAATAATCTGTGCAAAAAAATCTAGCATGTCAAAGATATTCTTGTTAGAGAAAGCTGGCTTATAAGATTTTTGACATTGAAATAGGATTTTGTTCTCACAGAGAGATTGTAAATCAGATATAAATAGAAATAAATATAAGAGCATGATAATACTTATCATAAACCGATATAGACTAAAGGCAACAATCCCTGGATACTGTATTCGAATATGTACTGAACACAGCATTTTAACTCTGTCAGTATTTTATTACTTATAGAAACAGTCCCTTTATAGTATTTTTTTTCATTTGTTTGTTTTTTATAAAAGCAAAATGTCCTTTCATTAAAATAGGTGGACAGATGGAGCTATCAAAGTAATTTCTAAATACCAATTTGATTCCCAGACAAATAAGGATCTTAGGCATGTCCTGATATTAAAACCAGCTGGCATTAGGCAGAAATATAATTACCTCTATTGCCATAGAGAAAAAGATCCCTATAAATACTTACTCCATGACAAAACACCAATTTTCTTTTCCCTAATTTAAAAAAAAAGCGTCTGACAGATATAGGTTAGCAGGTTGCACCGGTAAGGAGAGAAATTACCATTGGCAAAGAACCAAGGTAAGACTTGACATAATTCAAGTGTAATTACCTGCAAGGAGTCGTTACCATTCTGTACAATATCACCATTGATAATCAGACTGGACTCTTCTTTTCTTGAGGACAGGTTTATGGCACCAGTATCATGTTCTACTTCCATTATTCCATTTTCCTTCAAGAAAAAAACAAAAAAACAAAAAATGAATACACCCACATGGATTTATGACATATCACTTTCAATATGCCTGTGTAAATATGACGATTGGACGGCCTTGTGTCACTTCTTTGCAAACAAATTATCAACCTTTTTATTGAAATACTTTTTTCTCACTTTATTTTATTTCTAAGTTGATAATTAACTATTGAGATACTCCTATTCAGATATAAAATCCAATCAAAAATTATTTTCCTTTTTATTTTTTTGTTTAGAAAAACCAAAGCATACCCCATTCATAATCATACTCTCTTCCTAACACATTAAATTGCAAGGTTCCTATTTCAAAACACCATAAAGCTGCACAATAATTTGAAAGGTTTCTTTGTGCGTGAAATCATTATTTGCTATCAGTGCTTGTTGTATTCTATCCATGTCTGTCCAATGTTCTCAAGATGGAAAATGACCAAAAAGCAACAAAATTATTGACTTCTTTCAATCAATATGTTGTGGTAACTTTGAACACATTGCTAAAGTTTTTCTACATACAACTCAAAACTGAGGAGGAAAAAAAATTGAATAAATCTTTTCTTCCTGTATTATTTCATTGACTCGTTACCAAGCTAGAATTTGTTTGCATTTTTCCAAATCTAAAAGCATGCAAGGCCTAGTCACCTATCATTAATGAAAACAAATCAATGGTCTTAGAAACTGACGTTTGATCATGCTCAATTCTAACACACAAGTCAATGGAGGCAGTCAGGAATGAAAAGTGTTGACTTTAGCGCCACCTACTGGGACTCTGTATCTTGTCTAGGCAGTTGTGTTACATTGGCAAGTCTTCTCTGCTGTGTAAACAGTGACCTCAGTCACCCATTGATAAACATTCACTGTCTTTGTTAGGGTGTGAAAAGCTAAACAAAAGCCCCTCAAAGCTTACTATTGATGTGCAATGTAGCGCAGATAGAGTAGTATTGATTTGCCTGCGATCCTCTTCTGACAGGAGAAAATAAAACTGAGATTTATAATTCATAGAAGTGTTAACCACAGATAGCAAGATTTGTGCCATCATTCATTCAACCAGAATTGATACAAAACTCCCTGTAACTGAAATTTTCTTTTAAAGATCTTCTGTTCAGCGAATGACAAAAAATGCTTATCGCTTTCTTTTTAGAAAAAAATTGTTATACTCCAAAGCACATAGACATATCCAATCATGATAAGATGTTTAAAAAAAGCCTAAAGCAGTTTCAAATCTTGATTTATTTCTCTTTCTATTGATTCACCAAAATATTGAAATAACAGCAATCTTGGTTCAAATTCATGTAGGATTTGAATGTGGACACATAAATCACCCGTACTATGATTGTTACATTACACACTGTTCATTATCAATGACACATTATGGTGATAAAAAAAACACCCAAAACAAGCGAATAAACAATCCAGAGAGGGACACTAAGGGACTTTTTTTTGATTAACAAAAACAGAAATTAAAAATAGCAATACAGCTTTAACAATGACTGTACAACACAGCATTCAGATGACTACATTTGATATGCAAGACAGATGGTGGCCTATTACTGTTGATTTTATTCTTACAAGAGCAGCATTAATTATGGCCAACAAATAGGTCCTTAAAGTACAAATACATAAAGACTCACTTATTCCATTATAGGCTTACGACCAGAACACAGTGTCAGTGACTGTTATAGGAATTTCATGGTCCTAGGCACAAAATAGTACACAAAAGGTCTAGATTCCATTAGAAATTTATAAACAGATTTTCAAAAGGAGCATTCATATACATTTTTACAACCATGCTGAGACTGTTCTAAATGTGATACCCTGTTCAGGTGGCTCTGTAAGGCAAATTTATCATAGCATTTAGCCATTATATTGGCATTATTGTTTTACACAATTTATAACAAAAAACTTTCAACCCACACCTTCACAGGATGTCTTTTTGGCCATTTCCCTTTCTGACTCCAGATATTTTTTAATGTGACAATTGAGGACATTTTTCGCAATGTGTTATTACCCCTGATCCTATATTTAGAGGACTCACTTATTACATGGCAAATTTATTGTTGAAAACTTGACCTGATACCTTACCAAGATGACTATTTGACCATTTCCCAGTCAGATTCCAGATATTTTTTTAATGTGACAATTGAGGAAACTTTTGAAAACGTGTGATTACCTGTGATTATTTACTTGAGAACTCACACTTACATGGCAAATTTATTGTCAACAACATTACTCTTTGACAGGATGTCTTTCTGACCATTTCTCTGACTACCAGTTATTTTTTATTGCGATAATTAAAATGAAGGGACTTCATTAAAAATAAGCAAAGGAGAACCCAGCAGCCTCTAAGCCTTAAATACTAGTTTATAACAAAAGTAATTTTATTTTACTTTTAGGTCTTTCTCATCTCATTTAAGTTCACTTGTCTTCTCAGCATCATTGTACTTCCTTTAACGGAAGCTGTGTCACCTTTTCCTAGAAGTATCTATGTACAGCAGATGTAAAGAACTTAAAAGTCACCTGAGCTTATGGCACTGAATCTTGGACATCCATCCATATTTAGCATGCTATCCCAAGTGATTTTTGATGGTATTGAAGATACTTCAATCTAAATAAGCTTATTATCATAAGGCATGATATATGATTCTTATTCATATAGCTTCTTGAAATTGCACTCCTAGAATCTTCTTCAAAATAAATGAAAAACTAATTAAGACCCTATTAGAATATCATAAGAAAAAAGTGCCTCATTTATCTTGATCCAATTTATTTGACCTACAATGCATTCCCAAGGACTTTTGCCTCCATCAATAATTCATAGCAACAAATGTTTTATTTAAAAAACTAGATCAAATATGACTATTGTCCTTATCATAAAATGGAATGGTGCCATCCAAGTGCTTTCAACTATGGCCAGGAGATGTATAGGTATGTGACCTTCTGCTAGGTCAATGTCCCTTTACACTGGGGTATAATAGAACTATAGAATGACACAATGTTAAAAATATATTTCCATGAAAGTTTCAAAGAGATATTTAATGTTTATTTGTTTTTATTCCCTAGGGGACAACAGGTCCTACAATATTAAAAACAACAATGGACCTTCTCAATTATAAAGGGCAGACAGGGAGGTGCCATGGTTATAAAAGTAGATACAACATATATTTTTCCTTGGGAGATTTACAACCCCACACTTAAGGGGCAATTCATTCTCTTAGATTCTTAGTACACCATACCTCCAAAATCACGATTAGAAAAATTTTCTTGTTCATCATTAGAGCAAGTAGAGGGCCCTCCTCATTTGAATTATAAAAACTGTTTCAGAAGCTACAAAAGTATGAAAACATATATTTTTAAAGCCGTA
>JAVSBT010055558.1:0-10376 GCA_033118115.1 Pharyngocirrus eroticus
TATGCTCATAGAATGTACAAGACATTTAGCGAAGTGGATGATGAGGAATAATAATGATGATAGATGATGATGATGATAATGATGATGATGATGATGATGATGAATGATGATGATGATGATGATGATGATGATGATGATGATGATGATAGACGATGATAATGTTAGAAGATGATGAAGAGGAGGATTGAATTGAACAATTTATTTGATGATGATTATGTTGATAATGATGACGATGATGACAATGATGATGATGATAATGACAAAGAGAAAAAAGATTGAGATAATGATGACCTAGATAAAGTAGTGATAAGTATGATGATGATGATGAAGACACAGATGATGATTGTGATGTTTATAGTCAACTCGACAGAAACATTGATCATGATGATTAAAAGAAGATAATGGTAAAAATGATGATGTAATGATTATGATGATATAGATGATGATCACTGTGATAATGATGATGATTTTGATAATGATATTGAAAGTAATGGATTTGAATGAGCAACCTATTTATATGTCAATATTTTTGTCATAATATTATGTTTCTATGTTAATATGTAAATATTTTAGTCTATGTTTAGATGCTTGTGTATGTCTTGTATATAACTTTGTGTGTCTTCTATGTACGGAGGATCCCATGGAAGACCAACTATGCTGAATGGGTGCCATCCTTAAAGAACAGAAATAAATAAACCTGGTATGATGATGTAGACTTTTACGATACAGATGATGAATGGTGTCGATGACGATGATGATGATTAGAATGATACTGATGATGATGATGATGATGATGATGATGATGATGATGATGATGAGGATGATTAGGATGATGATGATGATGATGATAATGATGATGATGATGATGATGACTGTTTTTATGACCATGATGTCAACAGTAACAGTTGTCAATTTACATCATTAGGCTGCACTTAAACAAACATCAACAGAATCAGTTCTAGAGGGCCCCTCTGGCTCTGTGTTGATATTACAAAGCTTTATTATTGTAGTCCAAGAAAGTATTTGAAGGATTTCTGTCAGCTGTTCATTGATAATAGCCACAACTCTATCACTATCAGTACATGTATATATCTCCAAGATGAATGAGATAAGATTTCTTTGCAAAGTCCAACCCTAACTCCATCTAAAATCTAAGTACAGTGTATTTATGCACTTTGTGACAGAAATTGAATAAAATTATTTGATTTAGCAAAATTATAACTGAACATAATGTTATATTCTTATAAACGTTTCTCAGATATTCTGTTAAATATTGCAAAGAATTACTCTGATAATGTCATATACTTACTATTTCAAGGATATAGGGTGATGTAAGTTATTCATATAAATCTGGTATCTTTTTTATCATAATCATAAAGTTGTTTTACAGTTCCAATGTTTGTGACATGGTCAAAATTGGAGGTGAACAGTATCATGATATATTAACGATATTATAGTTATGGTATAGATAGGTTTGTAGAGGGACAAAAGATCATTATGATGTTCACAAAATGGTGTAAATGAACTCACTGCAAGAAATAAAATAAACACTCTGTATATTTAATTGTTCAATATTCTTTTGAAATGAAAAAAAAAAGTACAAAAAAAGTTTATATAATTTATTTATTTTTTTTGTTCACTTGAAGCTCAAATTGAAAGCACAAATTGTTGGTATTCACGAATGCCTGGTTATGCATAATTTGTTCAAAATGTAAAGAAATATTTGCAAAGGACTTGATGAGATTCCAATGTCAAAATTAGTCATTCAAATGTACTCCTTGATCATAAAATTATTTTTTATCTTACACATAAGTAGACATTCTTGATAAATTATATTTGATGTACAGTATTTATACAAATAAAACTTTAAATAAAGACATGAAAAAAATATATATATTCTTATGAGGAGGAAGAAACTTGAGAACTAGACTACATTTGTTACTATTCATTTCATGTCCTCACAGTTTGAGACCCCTATTTTCAACACAGAAGTCCTTAATCATATCATAATAATGAGAACAATATTATCAGTGTCTCAATTTGAGGTCACAAGACTAAAGGCTATACATAAACACTGTATTGTGCCAGTTTTTATGTATACTATAGTATTATACTACATGTATATATCAATGGTGCAGGCTCATTGGTTTTCCAACATTGCACATTGAATAATATTTTACCATTACAAAGGAATGAATAAATACATATTCATACATTCGTTCATTCATTCACTCATTCATTCATTCATTCATTCATTCATTCATTCAGTCAGTCATTCATTCAGTCAGTCAGTCATTATTAATTCATACATACATTGATTCTTTCACACATTTTTTAATTCATGTAAGATTTACTTCTACATGTGTGTTAATGTTGTTCATATCTCGTCCTTTGGACCAAACTATATCCATCTTTCTTTATTGGGACATATTTTATCAAATGGAAACAGATTTTGTCATCAGATGGCATTGGATTTAATTTCTCTGTTGTAACATTTGGTGATTGGTGTTTTATTTGCCATATCATGATTCATTTATTCAAGATAGTTATTATAACCTCTGGTTTTACCATGTAAAAATAAAATGCATAATATATTACATAAAATAAATAGGTCATGTTTACTTTCATTTTATATTCACGGAATTCCCTAATCACTTAAGTACAAGATAGACTGTCATCAGCTGATAGCATATAACCACCGATGGAAACTTTACTCAACTGTGTACAAGTCGCTGTGACGTATATAACCATGGCTGTACTGTACAAAATGGTTTTGTGTTTCGCACTTGGGATTTCCAACAACTGACTGAAACCTAGCTTAGTGTGGCAATGTAAAATAGAAGTGAAGGGTTCTAGACGTGCATCAGCCATTAGTACATTTTGAAACGCGAAAGACAACACATCAAACTACAAATCACTATCAAAATGGCTGAAAGATCAGATAGAGTGAAACCGTGGCGTGCAAACAAAGTAGGATGGGATGAGAAGGTATGTTTATAATATGTCATATATTGTAACATAAGTAAGTCCTTTGTGAGTATCTCTTTGTAATTCGACCGCTTATTTGCAGATGCGCTTATTTGCTGATAAAATTAACAACTGTATGACTGTCAAAATAGGTAACGATATGATTGTTGAGTAATTTTCCCCTAATGGCGTCATGGCATATTCTGGGAAAGTGCACAGGTCGGTCTTTGCCTTTGGGGGCGAACCGCCATTCAGATAAATGCAATACCAAAATCAATAAGGATCTGTGTATACATGTGATGGTTTTCTTTTTGTTATTTCAAGGTGAGAAAGAACCTCCGAGATACAATCAAAGAATACAGACCATTAGAAAAACTGTCAGTTGAAAATGTCAACATTCTTATGATTGGACCTGTAGGATCTGGGAAATCAAGCTATTTCAACACCTTAAACTCTGCATTTAGGGGTCATGTGACAGCTCAGGCTGTCGCAGGAACAGCACAACGTAGTTTGACAACTCATGTAAGTTTTTATATCTCTTTTTACAACTAAAATTTGAATTCTACATAGACTGATTTGTATTTCAACTGTTGATAATAGGTATTATGAATGGGTGTTGTATGAGAGGGGGTTAGGCAGCTTTTTAAATCTTTAACAAAGAAGAAATTGAAATACATAGACACCCAAAGATGAACAAAAATGACATCAAAGTTGCACAGAACATTGTTCATTCCATGATAATAATGCGTACTTGTTAATTAACCAAGTTTCTTTTTATCTTTTAACAGTTTAGGACATACCCAGTAAGACCTGAGAAGGGAGGGCGCCCCTTGAATTTCAGACTCTGTGACACTGTTGGTATTGGTGAAGTTGAGAGTGTAGAACCTGATGAATTTAGACCAATTCTGGATGGAAATGTCCAGGACAGAGCTATGGTGAGTACAACACCATTATATCATACATTAACATTATGGTTTTATCATAACAAAACAGTGGTTATTCTAAAATAACCATTGATGACTCATGCCAGGAGGACATCTATCTCAGTAATGTGTCTTCGAGTGTGTAGCTTAAATATTCAATTTTAGCATCACAATTATATGTAGAAACAAATAAAACATTCACCCATACCTATACTCTTCTTATTTTCTTGAGGTGACTTTGGTTTTTTTTATATCATTTGATTTAAGTTTAGCTTGTTTCAAGTTGAATTTCATTGTCTGGATGTTTTGGAAAATGTTAACTCTGGCAAGGATGCAACATTGAATATTGTTTTTAAACTATATTCAATGTTATTGTATTGTCATTACATTGTGATGCATTCTTTGATCAAGTTTTGTAAAAAATATTTTTTCCATTCCAGTTCAGTGAACAGGGTTTCAGTCAAGATCATCCCAAATATAGAAAAGATGTCAAACTTGGAGACAAGATCCACGTGGCTGCATTCTTTCTTGATGCCACTAACGTTACAGTAATGTCACAGTCTGTTCTTGAAAAACTAAGAAAAATTAGAAGTTATACAAACTTAAGAGGTATGTAATGTTAATTTTCAACACTTGTCCTAACTGTTTGATATTTTAATATCTTATTTGATTTATTTGGGACAAAATACCATAAACAGACAGTTTGATGGAAATTAAATGAGTATACCTTATCATAAGAAATGCAATAGATTCATGTAGGTAAAAAAAAAGTTAATATTGAAAGTTTTGACATGAAATCTATTTGTATTAATCTATGCAGGTATCCCGATGGTCGTTGTCATCACCAAAGTGGATGAAGTTTGTGAATATGTAAGAGATGACTTGGAAACCATTTACCACAGTGCAAAGATAGCAGAAAAGGTACAAGAAGTAGCAGACAAGATAGGGGTTCCTAAAGCCCATATCCTAGTGGTAAAGAATTATGAATCAGAAGTTGAACTTCAAAAGAATGTTGACATCCTTGCCTTGGTGGCTTTGAGACAGATGTTACGATTGGCTGACAATTTCCTGGATGACCATTTAGACCAATTAGAATCATCATCATCCAGTAAGTAGGTAATATTGAAAAAAACGATTAAAATAAAAACTTGAATTTGTTCCTGTTTCATTGATTTGTATAAATGAAAAGTGTTTCTAATACCTTTAATGATGATTTTTAATATATACTGCATTTACTTTCGTAAAGTCAATCTATTTTAGCTATATAATAAATAAGATTGTCATTTTTATCTTATTTCCCACAAAATAAATCATCATGTCTATAGCTCTGTTTATTTGATTTTGTTACAGGTGATGTTGAACATAAAAACAAGGGAAATATCATGTAATAACAGACAATGAATCCTTTAAAAAACTTTTGGAAAACGTTATATCATTGAAAAACTCTATGGAAATCTGTCCAGCATAACAGTGATAGATATCAGAATTGTATGTTACTTCTGCAAACTAACCTATCCTAGCTTGCTGACTGTGGGAAACTCAAACCAGTTTTGATATGGCCGGGTTTTTTGTGATTGTTCATAATGTTACATTTCTTTGGTTAACAAACTCTTGTTGTGACTAAAGGCATTGATAAAAACTGTCTATGTTTCATAATAATATGATGTGGTGTTTTTTTTCAATTCTCAAATCAATATTTCAAAATGTTTAGTATACAAAGATTCATGGTCAGATCTAAGATGTCTAGATAATTTTTCACTTGCATTATAAAGCTATCACTTATTGTATGTATTTATATTGTTTTGTTACTTTACTCAAAAAGTGTTAATTTCAAAAACAAGTGTGTAAGTCACAAACTGGACTGGCAATATTCAAGTGATGGTAAAAATTGAGAAATATGAACTTAAACTGTGTGTAACATTTTAATGAAGTTTAATTAAGTTGTTTATTATGATGATGAAATGAAAACTTGTTACATACTTCATATACAGTGTATCTGACAGTGGTTCTAGAATGTATATATGCTTAATATTTGTAACTAAGATACACAATGGGTTTGCTTCACTCAGTATAATGTTCATACAACAATCATATAACATTACCTGTTTGATCCTTGCCTGGGATTAGAAAAGTGCATACATGTGTATATCATGTCAAAATATAGATGCGCATGATGCCAATGTAAATGTGTCCATGTAATAAACATAATTGAAATCTCTTCAAAAATCATTGGTTTATATAATTTTTGAGATGAGCATGTATGGCAATAAGATGTAAAATGTGATTTATATATTATTTACATTGAAAGGTGTAATAAAGAGAACTAGCAAAAAAAAAACATTTTTTTTTGTGTGTAATTAATTCAATATAACACCAAGGAAAGGGGGGGGGGAACGATCAAAAACTGCCAAAATTAATTATGTACACAGAATTTACAAGCAGATTGTTAAGTAGATCCTTTTAGTATTTTCCTTAGTTTCGCTTTCAGGTAGACAATATTCTTGTACATTGATGTGTCAGCCACTACACAAACCTTTAGATATGAAGCAGGCATCAATTTTATTTATGTCAATCAATAAAATAATGCATTAATATATGTCCTATATAAAATGCATTATTTTATAATTGACCTTCCAAGAAATAAGACTTAAATTGTGTTTCTTCTGCAAAAAGTCATTTGGCTCAGGGCCAGTAAAGGAGTTATTTATCTTATTTTTGTTATAGCCTAAATTTTAATCCAATAAAGTATGATGTAAACTTTTCTTAGCCACTATCAAACATCCCCATGATTATAAAAACTATTGTCTGAATCACGTCCTGATAATGTAACCTATAGGATTTAACTGCAAAGGCAATGTCATATTTTATTAATTTTCATTTTGATGACCAAAAAACCCAAAAGCACCTGCACATTGAACTTCCAATAATAACTTTAGATAAGATGATGTTTTATTTTGCAATCTATAAACACATATATACATACATATAACAGATTGAACATATACAAAAATTATACAAATTAAAGTCCTTATATATAGATCAACCATTTAGAATAAACAAGTTAAGGTTTTAAGATATAACTATGATATAGATCTGAATACTTTTACTTTCATTTTCAAAAAATACACTGTGCTTCAGTGGTTGTTACAACATGGTTATTGTATAACCATCAAACGGAAAGTCCTTATGATATGCAAATTTACACTAAAACGAAACTGCATGTGGTAGTATATCATTTGCAGTAACACATTCAGCACCAGTCTATACAACATTTTATACAGCTTGCACGCCAAAAAATGGGTACCTTAACAAAGCCATGGAGAAATGTGCAAAAAAACTTCTGGACTGAAGAGGTAATAAGATTTAAACATTGATTGTAACTTTGTTTAATAATGACATATTTTGTGTCTGTCAATTTTTTCATGGGTATTTTCTTAGACAGGATATTACATTACCTGTGCCTTGACTTTTTTTGACTAAATTTAAGTAGTCAACTTCTGTATATCTTATAAACAAAAAAAAACAATGAAACTACTTAAACATACTGAATTGTCAACCTTTTCTAGTGACTTAGTCCAATTGAAAATATTTTTATTATTTATTTTTATCATCATTATTTTTTGATATATATTAAACTAAAAGGATTTAGCGGATGAAAAGGGTAAAAAATATTGAAGCCAATAACTGTTGAATTGGTTGAATTTTATAAGACATAAAATAGATTACGTAGCAGAACTGTTAAATAAATAAATTTCCCTATTAATCATTCTAGAAAAGGGAAAAATTGAAGGATGAAATCGAGTTTTACGAACCTCTGGATAAGCTGAAGGACCCTGTATCATCAGTTAACATCATGTTGTTTGGTCCTGTCGGTGGGGGAAAGTCAAGTTTCTTCAATACTGTTAATTCCATTTACCGAGGTCATGTGACTGGCCAAGCCATTGCAGGGACAACGACAAAAGGAAGCCAGTCCACCCATGTAGGTTTACAGGCCAGAATTTAGAGTTGTTAAATTTTGTTATTCCTTTTTTCTGTCTTATTCTAATTTTTTAATCTCTAAATGAAACTTTTTTTTCATAAAAGATTTATTATCCTCCTCATTTTTAGTACAGAACATATGTTGTGAGAAAGGAGAAAGGTGGTAACCCTCTAAATTTCAAGTTATGTGACACACAGGGAATTGACGAATCTGGGGGCGATACTGATGCTTTCAAAAACATTCTTGATGGCTGTGTCAAAGACAGGGCTGCGGTAAGTCAATATCATTATGTAGAATGCCCTTATGACAGAATCTAACCTCATTGATATTGTATTTGAGGTCTAGATTGAAGCCAACTATTTTGGACATTTCTTTCCTAGTTGTTTAAGTTTTATAAAGGAATGAGAAATCAAAATGATTTGTAATTGATTTAATTGATTTGTATATTTGATTTTATACACATCAACTAAGATCGAGCTAATAATTTTAAGAATATTGCCTTTAACCAGTCTTTGTCTGGTAATTAAAGCTTGTTTCTCCATTTTTTAGTTCAATGATGATGGTTTTGCAGCTGATATTTTGAGGAAAGATGCAAAACTCAAGGATAAAATACATGTTGCAGCAATGATACTTGAAGCAAACAAAATGTCTGGCCTGACATCAACAGTTCTGGAAAAACTAAGAAAAGCCAGATTATTCACAACACAAAAGAGTGAGTATTTTATTTAGTAGTCTTTCAATACTTTTGTTTTTCCAAATTTTAAAGTTGCATCAAACTTGGAAAATTGTTGACTATACATGTCTGTTTATTATCACTTTACAGATATTCCACTTGTAGTTGTTTTGACTAAAATTGATGAGCTTTGTCCCTTGATAAAAGAAGACCTGAAAGTTACATACCATAGCAAGGCATTATCAGATACAATCCGGGAAACCTGCGACAAAATGGGTGTTCCTACAAGTAGCATTATGGTGATGAAGAACTATGAATCAGAAATTGAATTGGAGCCGAACGTGGATCTCCTGGCTCTATCAACACTTCTTCAAATGTTGCGTATTGCTGACAACCATTTGGATGACCAGTTAAGTCAACAGGAAGAACTGGAAAGAAATGAGAAAAAATAGTAAAAACACATACTGATTGTAAAGTAGATTGATGTATAAAGTGCATATTTATTTCCATAAATACCACATGATTCTGGGGCAAACAAAAAGTAGAATTTATCATTGTTTAGTTGAAATTCTGTAATTCTACAGAGAGACTAGAGTTTTCATCATGATTTTAATTTTTACAACATTTTCTTACAATGTTATAACAACTGTTTTGTCAAAAGTAAACCAGTTTCAGTTGCATTATAACCATATACATGTAATATATTGACATGTCTTTATATGAGTTGTGAACAGTATTGCTGATGTAATTCTGGACTGTATATTACAGTGATAAGTCAAGTAATCAACACTCATTGTGTTAACTTGAGGGGTTTTCCAAGTACAAATCTGTACAGGCAATGTTTAACTATACTATATAAACACCATTAACCAGTAAATACATGTAAGCCTCTTTTTTTAAGCTTAGTCACCAAGGTTTTTATCAATGTGTATGTGACTGATTTATGTTACAAATGTTGATGTCTATAGCTCAATTAGCTGCAAGTGAATGAATCACAATACTGATAAAAAAGACTGTATGCATATATAATAACAGAACCAAACAATGGCATCATTCAAGGTATTCAAAGAAATTAATTCACAATTTTAAATCTTTTTCAGGTTCGTTTGAGTTGCATTTTAATCCTTATTTATAAAAATGACTTTGTAAATGATAACTGCTTTTTTTACTGTAAATTGTTGGTTTCCTAGATTATCTATGATGTACACAGGCATAGTTTACTGGATTACATGTATTAATCTTTAGTCAGAATAAGGAAATTCAATAAAGAGGAAAAGTTTGTTTTTTTATGAAATGAATTATGAATATGCTTATATCATTTTCATTTTTGTACCATTGTTTTCATAATCATTTAGATATGCTCTAAGCTATATCATATCAGTTTTAGTCATGTAAAGTGAATAAGAAAAAGATAATTTTTGGAATATACATGTATGTAATATTTGAGAAAATGTAAATAATTCTTTTTATATTTCCAGTTAATATTCCATAGAATTAGATTGAACAATAAAGCTTTGAATGTGATCAATATAGACTTTGCTTTTGGAGTCTAATTTCATGTATAAAATTATTTTTCTATGCATTTTCATACATAATCTCAAAGTAAAAGTGAAACAAGTGGTTTTGTGGCTGAAGCACTTGGTTATGGATTAAGTATACACCAAACATATCTTAAAATAGAGCCTTATCGGGCTGATTGGGTAATCCTCTTAGCAAACTATCAATCCTCAAACAATATCCTCAAAATATTAACCAATTCATTCCTTTTTAAATAAAATAAAAACATTGCTTGCCATCCTCGAATATTAACAAGTGGGGGGGGGGGGGGGCCCAA
>JAVSBT010055558.1:10386-34859 GCA_033118115.1 Pharyngocirrus eroticus
CCCCCCCCCCCCCCCCCCCCCCCCCCCCCCCCCCCCCCCCCCCCCCCCCCACAAACAGTGCAGGGGGGTAGACTGTCATTTTTAGTATTCATGTGAGTGCTAGGATTGGAAAATTTGAATTTATTTGACTACTCGTATATTATAAACCGTTGCATGCTGTGAAACATGAAATGGCTTCAAATGTCTTCATGTTGGAATATTATCGATAAATTCTATCACTCCATAATATTCTCTTAAATTTAAACCTTCCTTGCTAACATTAATAGCCACACTATGAAGTACATGTACATTGATATTGTTGAAGTATATGTTTTGACTGATCTCTCTTGATATATGACACTCATATAATATAAGACTAGGGATTTACAGAATATTTGGATACAAGCACAACAGTGTACTCAATAGAGAATGAAAGTGTATTCAACCTTCAGTCTGTCAATGTCATATCTGATTTTAAAAAAATGCACCTTAGACTGCCTTATCAGAGAACCCCCCCCCCCTCTCATAAAAACAATCCACTCAAAAAAATTCCAATATAGACGGCCCATAATGTATAACAAACCGTGGTTATAAAGTAGTGAAAATGATCCTGACTCATGTATAACCACAGGGAATTTTACGATGGTTTTGTGTAAATTGTTATAACACAAATGCGGGATTTCCAGTGCTCAGTCACTAAAAACACTTTAGAAATCTGTACTGTTTTTAACATTTTGGTTATTATTTTACAATTCGCCTCTGAAGGCTAAGTCGCATACAACACTACGATTTTTGCGTTTCTTACAGTTCTTTATTTTACTGAAATCAATAGTCGATAATCCATAATGGCTGCTAAAAAATCATGGAGAGAAAATCCTATCGGATGGGAAAGCAAGGTGAGTTGGACTACATGTATATGTTTTAAATGATAAAATGCATACCGTCATCATGATTTCTGTTTACAAATGTTCTACACATTTTAAATGTACAAAATCATATTGACACGCTTTCAATCCAATGTTATTCATTATATGATTTATTCATCGACATTTTCGATCTTGATAATTACACTGAGCAACAAATGGTTGGGGATCTCAATATATATTCAGTAATTACGAACTATAATGGGAAAAAATCAAACACTCCTAGCTACCAGCTTTTATCATAACTTTCAACATTTACCAAGAAAATACCCTTTGACAAATGCAATTGCTATGCAGTACCACTTGCATTGGTATAAGCCTCATTTGTAATTTAATTTTGTAGCTTCTTTTTACTCTGTTATATTCAAATCTTATAGATAAGAGACGAGTTGATAAAAGAAATGAGGGAGTACAAGCCTATTGCTGCACATGGTATTTCTGATGTTAACATCATGTTAGCTGGCCCTATAAGTGCAGGAAAATCAAGCTTTTTCAACACAGTCAACTCCATATTCTATGGACATGTAACGGGTACAGCAGTAACCGGACAAGCATTGCACAGTCTCACAACTAAGGTATGTACATGTATCTACATTGTCTATATACATGACATAAATATACATGTAGATATTTATCTATGCATAGCAGATATAATATGTATACTAGTACACCAACCATATCATTATCAATTCATTGGGTGAATCAATATTTCTTTTTTCTATCTACTGATTCATTAATTTATTTATTCTATCTATTGATTAATTGATTGATTGATTTACTATTTCATTCATTCATTCATTCATGCATTCATTCAGAGTAAATACTTCAGAAGATCCTGAAACTATATCATTTACATTGTAGTTTAGAAAATATCCAATTAGACAGGGAAAAGGAGGTACCCCTCTAAATATCAGACTTTGTGATACCATGGGACTGGAAGCTGAGGGAGGTAAAGTTGATGCTGAAGATTTCAAGCATATCCTGGATGGAAATATAATGGATGGATATACTGTAAGTACATGAATCTACAAGGCATTCATATATTTAGTTGTTTTCTGACAAGCGGAAAAATGCACTATGCTGCTTTAATAAAATCCTTCATGTTTTCTGTTTTTCTCTATTTTCTTAGTTCAACAATGCTGGTGGAATAGACACTAGTAATCAAAAATACAAACGAGATCCAAGCCTTGGTGACAAGATTCATGTTGGAGCCTTTTTTCTTGATGGTTCCAATATAAGCGTTGCTCCACAACAGGTCATGGACAAGTTGAGGAAAATAAAGCAACACATGAGTCTCAGAGGTAATTAACAGATTGATTCGTATTTTCAGTTTACCAAGAGGAAAAATTGAAAAAGCAACCAGTATTTAAGAAATTTATATTATTATCCTACAACATTTGGCACAATTTAATACAAAATCAAATGTATAAGATAAAGATTGTGCTCTTACTGTCTTTAGATATGAACATATTTGGGACAGTATAGTCTAAAAACATAACCTTAATCAATTTCAGGGTTTATTATGTTATTTCACAAAGCTTTTGATCAGTTGAAAGTGAGATATGATTAAAATAGATATCAACAAGCAAAGATTTTCTGACAAAACTTCTTATCATCATTTTTTAACAGGAATTCCACTTGTAGTGGTTGTTACAAAAATCGACCAAATTTGTCCACATGTGGAGAATGACCTATCGTCTGTTTATGAAAGTGAGGCTATTAAAGAAGTCGTACAGGAAGTGTCCCATATGGTTGGCATTCCAAGAGGGCACATTGTGGTAGTTAAAAATTATGAATCTGAAACAGATTTGGAGGATAATGTTGATATCCTTGCTATGGTAGCAATCAGACAGATGCTGAGATTTGCAGACAATTTCCTTGATGATCAATTAGAAAGTTAATTAAACAATTTTGATGACACTATTGTTTATTCAAATAATATTCAACCATGCAC
This sequence comes from Pharyngocirrus eroticus, assembly GCA_033118115.1. Taxonomy (NCBI): domain Eukaryota; kingdom Metazoa; phylum Annelida; class Polychaeta; family Saccocirridae; genus Pharyngocirrus; species Pharyngocirrus eroticus. Next base: position 13,243 of record JAVSBT010055558.1, read on the forward strand.
CAGGACCAGACTTTACACTGATAACCATCTAAGCTGGAATATGTTCATGTGTAGTGTATTATATAATCCATACATGTAATTTTTATCAATTTGAAAGTACACCTAATAGAAAACAAAATGTGATATAATGATATTGTTTTACTATCATCAAATTAAGCCTTTCCTTGTTAGAGCCTGGACATGGCTAAAACATTCTTCTTAGAATCAAATGCAAATATTTATGTAAATAACTTCTGTGCAAGCAGATTTGAAGTCAAAAATGTATACATTTCTGCAGGACAAAAAGAAAGTAAAGCTAGATGGAATGGCTCTTAAAGTTGTGTTGAAGTTATTTTATCTAATCTACTGTTTTTTGTTTCTTGGTATTAGACGTTATAGATATCATTTTACATTCATGATTGTGTAAAAGATAAAACAAAACGTTTTTTTAAAGCAAGCTTATTACATTGAAATAAAACAGTATGGACTTTTCTTCATCACAACATGATTTGACTGATTGAAATGAGACAGAAAAAATAGGTAAAGATGAAATGAACAAATTAAGAATGTATTTGTGATCATTTGAAATGGCTTTTTGTCATATGTATATTATCATAATATTAAAGGGCAAAAATGTGCTTGTATTTGCATACTCAAATACTCATAACTTTTTAACTTTTAAAAGATATCTAAATGGTTGGAACATAATTGATTTTTGTTTTTTCAAGATCTTTCTATTCAACATACTTTACAAATTGCGATTTTGGCCTTAGAGTACCTAATTACATGTATGGCAAAAGCTTGATAATTATGTCAAGTCTGTCTATATAAGCTGGTGCAAGGAGTTCATACAAGGAATGTGTAAAAAAATTGAAATAGATTTAAACTGGAAGAAGACAAAACAATCATGTGACATGTAATTGTTTAAAATTTGAAGATCTTCACCTCAAATATTTGTCTGAATGTGCTTTTATCATTTACACAAAATGTTGATATATGTGAAAATACTAATAAATATAAAAGAATATTTCTTGATTTGATTTGTTATAACATATATTGAAGTAAAAGATAAAGAACCTAAAATATCATGCCAAACTGAGAAAGGCTAAGGATCATTTTTATTAGTCTTCATATTAAAGGAACATAGAGAAAAAATCGTCCCAGTCCTTTGATATGAAGTGGAGGGTTCAAAATTTTAAAAAGACCAGACCAAGCAAGCATTGATAATTTGATATACAGATTTGTCATTGAATCGATGAACAACTGCTACTAAACCATGCTTACAAATTCGATGGTGTAAACAACATTTAAGACAGATAAAATTGTAAGGCTGACAGTCTTGAGTGGTGGATGCGTAATGGTCCATTTTCATGAACCTTGGACTACCATAATATTATCTTGATTATATTGGGTAATTGATAGAGGTGTTGTCTGAAATATATAACCATTACATGTTTTAATCTGTAATGGTTCTTAAAGGGGGGTTTTTACGTTTCAGTTTTACTTTTATATTTGACGTTTAAAGCCCAAATTACACACAACTAGGGACAGTTTGCATGGAGAAAGTTTAAATACAACAACTTACTGTTCCATTTAGACTATCATGCAATTCCCCTAACAGAAAATCCTGGAGAAATAAATACATTATTGGATTTGATGTCAAGGTAAGTTGTGGTTCCAATAATTGCTTGGGAACAATTCCGTAAAATTTCCAATAAATTGTGTTCTCCAATAATTTTACAAGCCTTTTAATCAAATACAAAATTATACACATGTACCAAACATTTTTCATTTTCAGTTTACATTGTTTACAGAAGCCTGCTATTGAAGTTATTGTAGAGAAATACAACTTTTGAACAACAATTAAAGGCCCAATTTCATTGTAATTCAAAGCCAGCTAACTATTATGGCTGCCAAAAAAACATGGCGAATTAATCCCATTGGGTGGGATAGCATGGTAAGTTGGATGATAGCTGAAGATGTGCTGGTATTAACAGAGATGAAATTTAAATTATTATGTTGGTCATTAGTAAAGTATTGCTTATTTGTTGATGATTAAACAACGATGTCAAGTATGTAACATTATTTATTTATTTGAAACTAAAAAGTCATAAGAAAAAAATAAGAATTATGTTAAATAAGACCTGAACTTTAGCATTTCAAGTATATTACATACTACATAGTCATCATCAGGGTATTAACCTATATATTCAAATCTTTATTGTCCCACTTCAGGGAATTTTTTTTTTGAAGTTACAGGAAATGGGTGCGTATAATTATGCAAAATTGGTGCTATGCAATAATACAAATACAAATACAAATACCAGGCTAGTTTATACAACACCAGTTTGTTTTTAGCAGTTTCTTACACAGGTGTGATACTGCAGAAAAATGGACAGAAATCCCACCCAAAGTCGACAGATTTTTTACTGTCGATTTTTCTGCAGGATAGGTTAATACCCTGATGATGAATTATGTAATAGATACATACTTTCTGTCTGAAACTTCTCTTATATCAAGGTGACTAAAAAGTACTGGGAATGAATCATGCTTATAAAGGGGATGGACATAATACAATACTTGTAACTTCCACCATACATTATGGAATTCTCTGGTACTTGGGATTTATTTACACATATGATTTCTAGGGATCTGGGAATTATTCTCTAGGATTGGGATTCACACCTTTGAATTTCTAGGGATCTGGAATTTATGGGTGAAATAAATAGAAATCAGCTTTCAGACATAATTATAAAACTTTATATTAAACTTATCATTTTATTAAAAAAGAATAGATTATCATGCAATTTCAAATATTGGTAATTCAGTTATGTTTTTTATTGAGTTGTTTTAAAATACGTAAAATCAACTCAAAAGTACATGTCAAGTTCACTATATTAAGTTTATATTTTATTTTGAATAGTTATTGAATATTACAGTTTGACATAATAATAATAAAATAAAGTTTACAGAACAAAATTCCATTCAAAATTAAAGTTTTGAGAGCACATTTTGTCAGAGTAGATTATGTGGCACTCTGTGTGAAAATAGACTGTTGGTTATCTGACCCCATTTTAAAGCTCAAAAATGTTCATCTTTGAATTGATCTATTCTAGACTAGAGACAACTTGATAAAAGAATTAAAGGACTACAAACCTATTTCTGAACTGGGAATCTCTGAAGTTAACATCATGTTAGCTGGTCCCATTACTGCTGGAAAATCAAGCTTTTTTAACTCAGTCAACTCCATATTTTACGGATATACAACAGCTACGGCATCTACAGGAGAAGCAACACACAGCCTTACAACTAAAGTAAGTATTTACATAACTATACAGCAGTCACAATTATATTGTGTTTTAAAAATGAATGAATCTTTTGACTAGGGGAGACTTTGTTTGGTACACCATGAACTTTTGTATCTGATATTGGATGGCTTTGCCTAAATAGTTCAAGGCCATATAACTATCAACTATTATTGTGATTGTGATTCAAGTATCAAGTGTATTTTCTTTTTTTATTTATGTCTCCTGAATTTGTTAATTTTTTTATTAAGTAATTTTTTCATTATTTTTTTTATTTCATTTTTTGGCGGGGGGGGGTGGGATATATGAAACCATGTATCATAGATTTAGGACTGTCCAAATAATTTAAATCTAAGTTTCCAAATGTAAAATGTGTGTCTGTGTGCTATGAGAGACAAGTGACCATTGCTCTGATGGTTTTAAATTTGCATAACCATTGCTATGGGCAGTGCACGTGTTATCTTTTTCATATCATCTAAATTATACTTATGATAAAATGTCCCAATACTTCTGAATTATCATAAAAATTGATTTTAAGAGATCTGGGGAAGTTTATTGACAGATGATGAAGTTAGTGTGATCAAAAGAAAAAGATAGTCGCTTTGTAAATAAGTAATTGTGTTAGTTTGTTAGTTATCAGTGTATTTGTTTGTCGCTTTGCTTTGAATTTACATAATCTATGTTTTAGTTTAGAAAATATCCAATTAGACAGGGAAAGGGAGGCACCCCTCTGAATATCAGACTTTGTGATACCATGGGACTGGAAGCTGAGGGAGGGAAGGTTGATGCTGAAGATTTCAAGCATATCCTGGATGGAAATATAAAGGATGGGTATACTGTAAGTAGTATTACATGCACAGAAAATCAATCAACAAGGACAATAATATAAACAATAAACAATAAAGACAATAAAATTATTTATACAATGTTTAAAACTACAGTTGTCTATCTTGATAAGTTGCTTAGGTATCACTGGCTAATGAACAAACAGAATATGGGGGCAATTAGGAGAGTGCTGCAGGGCTGGGAAAGATTTCTAACTCTAGATAGAGCCCCATATAATGATTTCAATTCTCTGTTTATTCTTATATAGTTCACAAATGCTGGTGGCGTGGATGCTAGTAATGCAAATTACTGTCGAAATCCAAACCTTGGTGATAAAATTCACGTTGGAGCCTTTTTTCTTGATGGTACCAGTATAAGTGTTGCTCCATCACAAGTTGTAGAAAAATTAAAGAAAATAAAACTACAAATGAGTGTCAGAGGTAAAAAAAAAGTTGTATCTAACTTTTGTTTTTTTATTATTATTATATCTTGATTTATATAGCGCCTTTTACAGTATCTCTGGTCAAAGGCGCTGTAACATAGTTTTCCTGGCAGGACACACCCAATATTGCTTTCCCATACAGCGCATTATATTGCACCTTTTAGCACATCACAAATGTCAATTTTTTCGTCCCATATGCCAGTACCCATTTCACCACCTGGGTGAAGTGGTTTTATCTGATAAATGTATTGTTTTCAACATTTATCAGGGTCTTTTACATGCCAGATGCTGTTATCTTTGACATGGGGCCTCGGCTTTTGTCTCATCCGAATGGCATATCTTGAAAGTCAGTGAAAAATAATTTCACTTGAAACTGCCCAGTATCGAACCGGGGACCTCTTGCACGACAAGCGAGTGTGCTATGCATCAGGCCACTAAAGCTCTCTCTTTCTCATCTATATTTTCATTTTATGGGCTGAACATATAATACATAATTATACATGTTCAAAACAAAATGAGACAAGGCTGCAGCATAAGCTTAGGACAGTGTTTTTGTTCTTCACTTAAATCTTTATTTCTCTTTTAAAAACAGGAATTCCACTTGTAGTGGTAATTACAAAAGTTGACCAGGTCTGTGAACTTGTAGAGAAGGATTTGAGGTCTGTCTACCAAAGTAAAGCTATACATGAGGTGGTAGAGGAGGTTTCCAAAATGATTGGCATTCCAAGAGGGCACATTGTTGCTGTGAAAAATTATGAATCTGAAATCGATTTAGATGATCATGTTGATATCCTTGTTATGGTTGCTGTTCGACAAATGCTAAGATTTGCTGACAATTTCCTTGATGATCAATTGGAGAATTAGACATCAAATGAACCTCAAGATTTTGATTTTCAAAAATGCTTTACATTGTACCAGAGCAAGACTAGACAGTGATGATCGTAGCTCTCTGCTGTGATGTGATCAAACAATTTGCTATATATACACGAAACCAAAATTAAGAAGCTATGTTAATTATAAAGATAATTACCAAACAGAGGAATATATGACTACGTGCTTATCAAGGCAAGAAAGATCATTACTGAGTCAGTTCAGAATGGGTATATTACATATATAAGAATTGAAATAGGTAGACTTCAAAATTTAGAATTGGGAGACAGAATCTGTGAATTTTGTAATAATAATGAAATTGAAGATGAGATGCATGTATTAATTGTTTGTCCTATATACGATGATGCCTGTATGAGAGTGTATCAGATGACAACTTTGTAAATTTGCAATTAATCCAAGTTTATTTATATAATGAAATTCAGTCAAAGTGCAAAAGCACAATTCTTGGTTAAAGCAAAAGCTTTAGGTTATAGAAAAAGGTTTGCTTTATCAATTAGATTACTTATATATGTGTATTGTTACTTCATTTATTATGATGCCGAATTTTACGGCTAAGAATGTATTGCTTAGAAATAAGTGTTTAAACTGTCTGCATAGGTCCGGTGGGCCGGGTGTTAATGTTATACTTTATATGCTTTGAAATTGTACTCTGTATACATGTTGACAGTATAATAAACTTATCCAAACTAACTATATATATCCTGCACACATCAATAATCATAGCTCTCTGCTGTAATATGCTAAGTGAAAATAGTAATCTTGATATTTCAGGGTTTTTTTAAATAATTGTAAATTATGCCTTTGTCCTAGTAAATTGAAACCTATGAATCTGAAATCATCAGCTTTTTTTATTTTTGTTGATGTCGGTTTTCAATGTTCAACACTGAAAAGTAACATAGTAACAAAAGGATATCTATATTTCTCTCTATGCATTTCACTAATATAACAAAGGTTATAGATACATCATTCTGTTCATATTTATGATGATTGGTAATACATTCAGTACTTTATCAGTATTGTACATTGTATAGGGTCGTATAAGGAAGACCAGTTTAACTGATTAACTAAACTAATATGCTTCAATAAAAAATGAGAAAAAAAGAATTAGAAAAAAATGCTTCCTAGTGTTTTGGCTACATTTTATCCTGTTTATGATAATAAACAAATAATCAAAGTAAATATGAATAGTTTCTACAATCTTTTTTTTTTCACTTCCTATTTCATCTTTTCATTGTATTATTATTTTACGATCATTCTATAAACTAAACAAAACATTTCACCAAAAACAACGACCTAAACATCTAAACTTTACACAATATCACCATTTTTCTATCTATAACTACACAAGTTTATTCTCACCTGATACTTCCTTTCAGTCTATCCTCTTGTAATTCTCTATCAGTGTCGGAGAATAACTTTCCTGGATCAAGTTTTACAGAAATAAAAGCATGAGTTATATGAGTACAAAAAGTGTAGGATGTATGTAAACTTAGTATGACAGAGACAAATTTTGTATTGTATTGAAAAAATATTTACATGTATGGATGTACAAAGGCAAGGTATAAATTCATTTGAGATTTTTTTAAATACATGAGAAAATTGAATTGCTTTCATGTATTTCCAAAAGGTGAACATAATTTCAGTAGCAAAACTTTTGCAGCCAGGATGAATGTATGAAGGCCTGTTGAAAATCAGCAACTGTAAGCTGAAAGGCCCATCGATCCTCTTAAAATAAGGCTATTATTATTATTATTATTTTCTCGGCTTTATAACAATATAAATCAGAAGTTTGACCATTAAAGATCTACTCCTACTTATTAAGAAATGTAATGAAATTATAAAGTTAAGATAGAGAAAACAACAATTCTTTTCAAGGGACCATGACAATAACTATTGTTCAATAGCATTCTATTTTACATGTATATGTATATGCATAAAAAAGACTGTCTATGTGCACCTGTACTTGAGATTTAAACCCATCAAAGGTATGATAGAGTGTTCAAACTTCATTCTTAGAAAATAAAATGAAAGATCTAGTAGTTTATGGGGAACTGATAAACACTAATTCTGTCCTTTCATTTTCAAAAATGAAAGTGCAGGGAACTGTAAACTTGAATAAGAAAAAAACCTGACACCTGATAATGATAATAATGTATTTATTCATGAAACTGCATAATTATACACAATAACTTAATTTTGATTCTCTTATGTATAATTCATTTTTTAAATCCAAACACGCTGGCATGGGGTAAAGAAATAATTCATAAACTGCTAAAAACAAACTGTTTTTGATGTTGTATAAATTTGGTATTTGTATTTTTGCACAGCACCACATTTGCATATACATGCCTGTAACTTTAAAAGAAAAATTTCCCTGCAGTGGGACAATAAAGATTTAAATATTATAATAAAATAACGAAAGATCTTCACAGTAATGCACCTAGTTCCAAAACTAGGGAGGTTCACGTAGTCACATATTGATCAAAATGATTGAAAGCATTATTGGATTAGGGTTCCAAGTAAATGATAACATATATTCTATAATTATTTATATAACCTTGATAATATTTCATTATCATGAACAGATGTCATCAGCTTTTAGAAGAAAAAAAATGTAGAATGACCAGTTATCAGTCAATATCTAAAAACTCATTTCCTTTCATTTTCAAATGTAGTACATGTGATATCATGAAAAACAAGGCACAAGGATAAGTGGACATGTACACACAAAAAAACAATGTATATGGTTATAGGTATTGCTGCATTAAATGTCATCCAAATATAAATGTATAATACAAAATAAAATAGTGTAAACATGTATAGAACTAAATACCTATAGACAATGGTTATGATTATTACTCATAAGGAAATATCCTTTCATTTTCACATGTAAAAGATGTATGATTTTGTTCAGTTTGAAATGTACACGTAAGCTTGTGATTATTTGAGTTAAACCTAAAATGAGAGATACACAATGAAATCATACACCAATAGAGGTTTTCTCACATGATCATTTGAATTGGCTTACTGATTTTTCATGAATAAAACCATAATTCTAATCACAGCACCAAGAAAAGCCATGGTTATTCTTATCATTAAGCACTCTGTGCATTTTTAATCGTTTTTAATGTAAAATTATAAAGTACTCAGAATAAAGTATTCAATCTCAAAATGTTCCAAAGATAGATTAACATGCACTCGTAAACAAAAATAAGAACTTCATCATAGCACATTGCTGTGACTGTCACTTTTGTAAATGTAAACTAAATGGGAAATAAGTAATTTTGTTTTGTTTAATTTATACAAGTACAAAGAATTAATGTATTATTCTATAAATACAAAGCATAAGAATTTCTTTTACATATTGCAAAATGGAGACACTAGATATAGATATAGCACCCGTTCATTTGACATATCAACATCCTTATGCAAAAATAGCCAGTCTCCATATCATTTTAGCTTAGCTGTCGTTATATAGTTAGGTTTGGGACTGTACTATCATAGGCTTGCACTTCAAAAATCAAAGTGATACCACCATATTATGGTTTTATGGTTTTGCTGATCTCATTTTGGAAAATCCTTATCAATACAGACTTTACACATGCATGGTTATAAGAAGATTTGATCTGAACCTAGGGGTATATCTATTATTCTTTGCATAAAGTAACAGTGGCCCAAGAAAACCTGACACTGCTTCTCAAGATGACAAATATGGCATTAAGTAAAGAGGAAAATGACTTTAAAAGCTGGAGAACTAATCGTGTTGGTTGGGGTGAAGAGGTAATTTTGTATTTTTTTGGTAATTTAGTCAATTCTGTTTGTTATGAACAAAACATCAAATTTCTTTTACGACTTGTACAAGTGAGATGAAATTAACATAAAAACAATGAAAGTTCATTGGCTTAGAAATTTTGCTATTTCATCTCAGTGCTTTCAACACATCATCACCTCCATTGTTGTGATTTTAAAATCATTATATTAGAATAAAGAATAGCATGAAGAATACCACTCATAGATTGTTTAACAAGGCTCATTCAACAATATCAAACACGATTTTCATTTTACTTTCACTTTCACTTAAATTTCAAGGATCATAAGAAACTGAAAGAAGAATTGTTACATTACAAACCTTATCCTTATAACGGGCTAGATTCAGTGAACATATTACTGGCAGGACAAATTGGGTCAGGGAAGTCAAGCTTCTACAACACTATCAACTCTGTGTTCTATGGTCATGTCACAGGAACTGCTGTGGCTGGACAGGCAACACATAGTTTAACCAAAAAGGTAACTATTTATTATTAATGTATAATTATTTTGTCAATCAAGAAGTAGATGCAATTGGATTTGTGACTGTGGAAATGATAGATATACCACTGACTTTGTGGTTAGACTCACTTTTTCTAATGGGTTTAATAAGTCAATTTAAAAATGGGGTTTAATCGATTCAAACCCTGTCTAAATCGATTTAAACCCATTTTAAATTCGATTAAAACCGATTGGAAATGGTGTGTCTAAGCACAACCTTAATTTATATTGTTTTTTAAATTCTAGTTCAGAAAATACCCAATCCGTCTTGGAAAAGGAGGGGACACTTTGAATTTCCGATTATGTGACACAATGGGAATTGAACATGACTATGGACCAGAGGCTTCAGACTTTAAGCCAATCATCGATGGCAATCTCAAGGATGGGTTCACCGTGAGTTCCTTTGACTTTTAGCTTTAAAGGCTTTCTGTATGCAATTTCCTAAAGTTTCTAATGGTTAGACTTAAGTATAGTACAATGACAATGGGGATCAGTTAAATCATCTGTAACTTGCATATATAATCACTGCCCCACTTGGATCCGCATTATTATTTTGTTCTTGTAAGTCTTGCTTCTTTTCAGAAACGAAAGAAGTGGTTCATAGGGTTGAAGTTTGTTGGTTTGTTTGTTTGTTTGTTTGTTTGTTTGTTGGTTTGTTTGTTGGTTGGTTGGTTGGTTGGTTGGTTGGTTGGTTGGTTGGTTGGTTGGTTGGTTGGTTGGTTGGTTGGTTGGTTTTTATCACAATGTTTTTCTTTTCACAGTTTGATTCTAAAGATATTAACACTGATGATCCAAAGTACAACAAATCTCCTGAACTGAAAGACAGAATTCATGTTGCTGCTTTGTTTGTTGATGGTGGCTCAATTGGTGTGTCAGATCCTGCATTATTGGGAAAATTAAAAAAGATAAAAGCTCTCCTCAGCATTAAAAGTAAGAATTAAAACACTGTTTCTAATAATTAATTTGCTATATTGTACTTGAAAAAATGTGTTTAGATATAGATATCATAGCCCATTTTGTTAAGTATTGCTTTTGCAAATACCAATTTTCTGCTCTTCGTGATATAGCTTTGATGCTCTTCTTAGAAAAAGAGTATGGTCTTAATTTGCAACCACTGTGATATATTTTATTTTTATTACACATGTATAGTTATATTGATTTCTGTGGTTTTAGGTGTTCCACTTGTGGTTGTTGTCACAAAGATTGACAAAGTCTGTCAGCATGTTGAAAATGACCTGAATACTGTGTATCAGAGTAAAGATGTTGGAGAAGTTGTGAAAGAAGTCGCTTTGAACATGGGCATTCCAACCGGACACATAGTGGTGGTCAAGAACTATGAATCAGAAACAGAACTAGATGAACATGTTGATATTTTATCAATGGTTGCTATGAGGCAAATGCTTCGTTTTGCTGACAACTACGTTGATGATCAAATTCCAATTCCTGAAAAAGTACCGGAAAAAAAAAATACTGATACTGACAATTTTTATTGAACTGATAAAACAAATCCTGTTGAAATGAAACTATCCTTTTTGCACACTAAAATACCATATAAGAATAAAGTTAACATGAACAAGAATTACTTTTTAACCTACAGGTTGCAAGTCATTATAGAGTCTATTCAGGATTTCGACAAGGAATAAGGCATCAGAATTTACAGGAATTGTTGATTATATCACTAAAATAGATGGCTAATATGAAATTGTTTGTTGGGATATGTTGTAATGCATAAAATGTGATGATGGTGTTTAATATTTAAGGCATGTACATTCATTTTACCCTTTATAGTACATTCATATGTGATATATATATCTGGATACACAAATATTTTTTGTAGGTCAGTGTAATGTATTGTAAGACAAACATAAATGTATAGATTCCAGTTTGTATGTATACATACACTGGTGGTAAGTAGTAATGTTTTTGCGTTGTTGGTGATATTTCTATAAGTAAAATGGAGTCAACACTCGATTTAGTGGCGCCAACATATCACTAATTGGTGTTGCTATTTTCCACTGATATACACCATTAATGAAAAACAGCAACAGTGCGCAACCTTGATTCTTGTGTTCTCCATTTTACCACTGAGTATCACAAATAAGTACCAGTATTTCTTCTAACAGTGTAGGTTTGTATATACTTCAAACTAAAGAGGATATTTTACTTTGCCAGACTTTACCACTTCAACTTTTCATGAATTATACCATAATTATCATGATCATTTTGATATTTATATCTACTTTTACCCTTTATATCTATAGGTTAACAGTACATAAGATGTACAACTATCTATTCTTATTTATCAAAAAAATGGAATTAAAGGAGGTCATTCTTTGTAAATGTAAAAATGGACTGTTTTAGGGATCCTAGTCAAGAGGTATTCTTTTTAATTACATTGTCTCTGGGTGTGGTGTACTGTGCAACAAAATAGCTAAAAATTGGCAGAAACTATATCTTGACATCAACTAGTACATGTATTTTCCAAATGTCAAGATGTAATTCATTGGCACTATGGTACATTCACCATTATACAATTTGATGTTATCAACATTAAAAAACATCACCATGTATTTTAGCAGTGAACATATTTGTGTAAACATGCTTATAATGCTTACCTAAGATTTTTTTTCAGTAATTTGCTTAGTACAGACTCTTATAAAGTGAAAAACGAAAATCAACATTTCGTATGTAGATATATAAATTAAAGATTTGAAACCGCATAAGTATCTATTTTGTTGGACTTTTTCATTATATTTTCATTAAAGGTCCTCTATGTATGTAATTCAGTGTATCAGTGTACGTTTTCAGGTTACATTGTGTAAAAATATTGTATGCTGGTATAATGTCAAGTCCTGATAACAAAACCAATTGACTTTTAACTAAATTTTCAGCTGGGTATGTGTCATGCAAGAAGAAAGTATATTCTAAATAGATTACATACCTTATAATACATGTATTGAAATAAAAAGGTTGTATTTATAAACACAAATATGTATATTATTGAGGATAGTATTCAAAACGCTAGCAATCAAATTGAAAGTGAAACTATAAATGTGACAATGCTTGAACTAATGAAAAGCCCTCTTTATTTTACAAAAACTGTTCTTACATGATTAATGTAGGCCAGTTACAGTAATTATAACCACATACCTAAATTCCTTAGTGGAAGAGTGTCAAGGATTTCATGCTAATTTTAAAACTCATTGAAAGAACTGGACAAAACGAGGTGTAAAGCAGTTACTTTGGCTCAGAATATAAAGGAGCTACATGCTACCCCATTCATCATTCATCAATTGGTCAATCTTAAACCAACCAACCAACCAACCAACCAACCAACCAACCAACCAACCAACCAACCAACCAACCAACCAACCAATCAACCAACCAACCTACTAATGAATGAATGAATGAATGAATGAATGAATAAATGAATGAATGAATGAATGAATGAATGAATGAATGAATCATGTGCAACAATTGTTTTGGTTAAATCATAGGCTATAACTTTTATGCTATTTCGATATTGTCGAAAACAGTAAGAGTATTAAGAATGATAATCCTAACATGTTCAGGCAATTGACATTGTATATATAGCTGTACATGTACATATCAGTTAGCAAATAAACAAGCACGAGGTTCAAGATATTTGAATTTGTTTTTATCACTTAATCAGCTCTATATGTTGATGCATGAAAAATGTATGTCTCAACGTATTATGAAGGAATTTTTACAATTTCCTTTCAGTTTCAGATTGAAAAAAAATCAACAGTGTTATAGATATTTCAATAGATGAGTAATTTAAAGCGCTGTATACATTTACACCAGTAGCTTTAAGAGTTTGTGGGATAAAGTATAGGGTTGTAGTATACCAATTCCTCACAAATGTATACACCGCTTTAAGTACATTGATTGAATGCCGATGGTCGATGAATTGCGTATTTTGCCAGAAACTGGTACATGTGGGAAATCCAATTGTATAACCACGAGATCTGGGGATTTCCGTGGTTATATACATCAAAATCGAAACTATAGACATAATATTGCGCTGGATAGACAAGAGGTGTTCAAGAAAGAATAGTGAAAGCACTTGTGAGACAACAATACAGAATACTAGACATTATGAGTGGTGTTAAAGTTCCTTGGAGACCCCAGCCATGCGATTGGTCCGAAGAGGTAACCTAGTTACATACATACGATTTTTTTTATTCAGTCGTAAAGAATTTTGAATATTGGTTAGAATACTTATCTCTGATTTAGAATACTAAATACTGTGATAAAAAAGGTCACCTATGACTGTAAAGATAAAATGCATTGTTCATGTCTTAAAATGTATCATAGAATTGGGATTAGTACTAGGAGTGATACTTTGCTTAACCTATATGACTTAGAAGTCGGATTTATTGTTTAAATGTATCTTAAATTAGTGTACCAGTATCAGTGTATGTCTGTCGACCAATATTGAACGATAATACGTATATATACGCTGATACAGCAAGTGTAATTACTTTTGCTGTAAATGTTCTTGATTCTAAATAGCTGATTGAGATGTATAGTGAGAATTTAAAAACAAGGGGTCACATAGGGTTGGGGATGGGTCAGCCAAAGGTGTATGAGGCTGAATGGAGAGATGGAGAAACAAAATTAAAAAATCTTTCCTTTTTTCCCCTGTCAGTCTAAAGAAAATTTGAAAGAAGATATACAAAATTACAGACCAATTGGTGTTCCTGAAGTGAATATCTTGATTGCTGGTCCAGTTGGGGCTGGAAAATCCAGTCTCTATAACACAATAAACTCAGTGTTCTATGGTCATGTGACAGGACATGCTGTGTCAGGGTGCTCGCCCCACAGTCTGACCACAAAGGTAAGGTTTAAGATATTGAACATATTAACCCTAGTCTAAATAACTTAAAAGCATGCCTGATGTATAGAGCATGCCTGACTCAAGGATGAAGACAACTCCAGGCATTCAGCAGGCATCAAACACCTATCTCAGATTTACACCCCACCCCACCCCATCAGAATGGTTTGAGCAGTCCCCCAATGTATTAAAGATTTAAAAATGTCTTTATTAAACGTGCCCCTACCCTACAGTCACATTTGAAGCACATTCCACCATGCCCCAAAGTAAACAGTATAGTAATGTCTAATTAGGATCCTGTTTCCTTGGTGCTAATGCATATTTTTAACCATGTGTAACAACATTGAAACAAACTCTTCATATACATATGTACATGAATATTAAGGTTGCCTACTTTAATTTCAGTATCGCAAATACCCAGTACGCCTTGGCAGAGGAGGCAAGACTTTGGCTTTCAGACTTTGTGATACCATGGGTTTGGAGGAAAATTATGGGGTTGAGCCAGAGGATTTCAAACCAATTATGGACGGGAACCTACTGGATGGCTATGTGGTAGGTACATCTGGAACAGAAACATGAAGAATTAAAATACATGTAATCGCATAACTTTTATTCTATGATAAACATTCCCAATTTTACATGGCCACAGATGATCTTATGTATATTTTCTTTAAAATAATGAAAAAGTCCGACACAATAAGGTATGCGGTTTGAAACCTACATGTTTCAAGTCGTCAAGGACTCTCTTCAGGGTTTATTTCAAAAGTGCTTGAAATAAACCCTGAAGAGAGTCCTTGATGACTTGAAATATGTAGGTTTTAAACCGTATATCTTATTTTGTTGGACTTTTTCATTATTTTATATACATACTGTGCATAAGGAAAGTTCTGTTTGCAAATCAATCATTATTATATTTTCTTAATTTTTGACTCTTTCAGTTCTCTAATAAAGGTGGCATCAACAGTGATGACCCCAAATTTAAAGCCGCACCAAACCTATCCGACAAAGTCCATGTTGCTGTCATGGTCCTGGATGGAATGGTTATCAGTGTGCTGTCACAGGATGTCTGTAGGAAATTAGAAAAATTAAAAATGCATCTAGATAGAAGAGGTAAGAGAAGACACTCTTGTCAAAACATAATTACAGTATTCAACGCTATTAAATGAAGACTAATTATTACATTTTGCAGAGCTTTTGAAACCTTTGCCATTCGCAAACTTTTGGACAAGTTTTACACCATTTAGTACCCAACAATAGTAGCAAATCAGCAACAGGTGTATTTTCATGTGAATGCAGTCAACATTTGGCTTAAAACATCAACAATGCGACTTGTGCTGTATAACATTCAAACAGTGGGAAAGATATGCAATAGGTTTTGATAATGAAATATGATACTACATGTAGTACATAAAATAATGAAATTAGAATACGCTTCTGTGCAATAAATCATGACTCATTTCTACATCATTATATGGATTATTTTGTTTGTTATTCACAGGAATCCCTACTATAGTGGTTATGACAAAGATTGACACTATCTGTCCTGATGTTGAGAATGATTTAGCTAAAGTTTATGACAGTGAAGAAATAGCTGAAAAGGTGGAAGAAATAGCAAAAAAGATTGGGATTCCTCGCTCACAAATCATGGTGATGAAAAATTATGAATCAGAGACAGAATTGGATGACAAACTTGATATTCTTACACTCGTAACTATCAGACAAGTCCTCCGATTGGCAGATAACTTCTTAGATGACCAGCTGGATTGTAGTGATACATAAAATGGAGGGTGAATATCGATGAAAGACTTTTTGTGATCAATCTAAGGAATTATCAATCTGATAAAAGCTTTAATATGTTACGCAAAATTCCAAAATATTTGGCATAAAAATTGTTTTAGTCAAATTATTTATGAAGTTCTTTGATACTACTTTGATAAGTTACATAAGTATCAAAAGATACAGTTTGGCCACCCTACTGGTGCTTATCAGTTTTCTCTATGATACTAATTTTCTCAGAATTCGCAGGTAACCTTTATCTTTGTGAAATGGAGACTTAGTATAGTAAGACATAGTTTCTATAATCATAAATGTTTCATGAATCTTAAAAAGCTATTGATTAAAGTCTCTGTTCAGTCAGCTGATAATTTAGTGGATCAAAAGTTAAGGTTATGTAAAATGAAAATGTTATATAATTCTGATTCACAGTGCAATTTTATTGTTTTTCTTTAAAATATTTCTCACGTATATTTTGGAAAAACTCTTTGTTGATAATATGATCAATGTATTTATTAAGATTATACATAGAAGTATCAAATTCCATTCCTGTTGTTTTATAATCATGACACATCTAATTTATGTTTTACAAGTATATATTTCATTATCATAACAGACAACATAGATGTATTGTGTTCATTTTCATGTGGTGAATTAGGAGTTTAGATTGTCATCATATTTGTTATGAATTTGAACTATTTGATCTATACAAAACCAAATAAGTGCATGTTTAAGAGAAATTCAAAGATAGGGTAAAAATCACAATTGATAGTAGACATTATATATGTACAAAAAAAACTACACTTGGCACAGCAGTGTTGTTACAAAATCATGTGAAACTTGACCAAAGATAAAAACAAAACTAAAAGGAGGCGTGATATCTGGCCTATAGATGTAATTGTTGACTCAAATTAATTTTAAAAAACGCACAATGAATGTATGTATATTTGGTATTTCCTTCACTCTCATACAGATCTGCTGTGCTCAAGAAAGTGAGAATACAGTACTTGTTAATTTGTGACTGAATCAATTTAAGTTTACAAAATATGAGATATTGACCAAGATTTCTTGAGTTTAAATTCTCCCTCAAGAGGCTACATTTCTCTGTGGCATTGCACATTGAAAACATTCAGTAAAATAATATCATGATATTCTTGTAATTTACAATCCATAACGATTAATGTTCATGTGTTGCAATGTGCAGGTAATTAAGTTGTTACATATGTGTTATAAGGTAATCCAAACATTAGAAATACATATCTACAGTGAGATTTTTGTCGTAGGCTCAGCCAACTCAATCTGAGCTTCTGGTGACATATGTATACATATGTGCTTGGTGGGGTTTTTTTCATTAAAAAGCTAAGTTTTCTTAAAGTTGGATGTCCTTGCAATAATTTGTACATAAAATGTCACTAGAAGTCTTGATCAACTCTACTGATACTCCCTATTGCATCAAAAGTAAGACTGCCACTGCCAGAGAATGAAATTTATCATAGAAAGATTATTTATGATACATGGGAGTGTTTTTATGTAACAACAATCTTGGCACCAGAGCAAAAAGGTAGCATTTTGCAAGTAAACAAAGTGTGATTATTTTGTAACAGTTTTTAGACACTCTTGTCGCTGAAAAGTGTTTTGTTCTTTCAACTAATTGCATGAACATTCAGATCTGTCTAACAACATTTGTCAAGGGAAATGTATTTCATTTTTCAACCTAGCAATACAGATGTATACAATCGTTGTTACTTCATAAAACACATTAAATGTATACATGCACCTCTAAAAGTAGAGACAAAAGAGAATAAAGAATCAGCTGAATTGATACCAAAAAAATGTCTCACCTCGACATAATAAAACAAATCAACCATGTACAGGAGTTTTCAGAATGTAAAAAACATGATTTTATGATTTTAAAGGTGTCTATTACAAACATTTCTACAACGTTGAAAAAATTCTAAATGAACGGAAATTAAAAAAAAAAAAAAAGTGACAATTTACAGCCTTTTCAGACCAAACTGATCCCTTTGTTGAATAATTTTCAGGGGTAAAAAAAATCAATCTTAGAGGCACCCGCAAACACAATCATTAAGAAAATGGTAAGAATCTCAACATTTCTAAGGGTTTCGCCAATACTTTAGAATGTAGTAAAAACGTCTCGTTCTTTGTTCCCGCGATTCAAAGTAAATCAATCCCTGCATTTATTCTGAATTTAATTCATCCATTCTGAATATTCATCTGGTATATCAATTCATTTATTTAGGAACATTGAAAAAACAATAGCCTCTTGATTCATCAAATATGTTTTAGTTTCATTTTATTACCTACAATGGTTTGTCTGAGGGACTTGATGTCTAGTTATTGTGAAATACTTATGGCTCATTTCTGAGAAAGATAGATATAATATAATGTTGCTTCATAATACACATTAAATGTACACATGTACCTCTAAAATCAGAGACAAAAGGGTATAAAGAATCGGCTTACATGATACCTACAATGGTTTGTCTGAGTGACTCTATACCTAGTTACTATGAAATACTTATGGCTCATTTCTCAGAAAGTCAGCAATGGTTTTAGTTTCATTTTCTCAAATACTTGCTTTCATTGTTAAATATATAACCGCTGGAAATTTGGATGGGGAATTCCAGCAATGGTTTTAACTTTTATACCTGAATGCAAAACCTCTGTGCTGTGCTCACAGCTGTTACCAGTGCCCTCTAGTGACAAACATGAAATATTCAAAATTTGCGTTGTATGTACATTTCTTTAGAAAGAACAACTCTAACTTTTGACTGGTTTAACTTATCATAAAAAGACATGCTCAAGAGCTTTCAACTAGCTAGTAGCCTTTATCAATAAAAATAATCATAGACAGATCAGTTGTTCCCCAAGCCCACTCTGGTCTGGACAAAATGTTGAAATTGTTCCCCACCTTTGTTCAGATCAAATGTGGATATCCTGACATGATATCAATCCTCTAATCAACCCAAAGTTAAATTTGGGATTGATAAAGGCAACAGAGAAGTTAAGAGCTCCAAATTAAGTAAAGCTTCAATTCAAATAAGCAGTCAAAAGTTAAAATTCACTATTATTGTATAACTGGTTACATGAATCTTCACAAATCTAACTCTAGATTCTAAAAATAAAATATGGTAGGACAATTATTTAACATGATTAAAATACATACTAGGTGTGCTCAGATAAAAATGATTATGACGATTATATTACAAGTGGTAAGTTTTCTTATATGTACATAAACTCATTTAAGAGATGCCCCCATTTTATTTGTTTGATTTTACTGCAAATTCTTATTTTATAAAGTTGCATATAGGCTAAGTCTTCATTTTTTTCATTTTATTTTGGGGGGGAGCATCTTTTATTATTTGATTTTTGTATCACACTTTGATAACACAATGTACCAATGACCCAATTATAATGACCATAATGACCCAGTTATCATCCAGTGAAGTTTAAGAGACCTTGCTATATGATAATAATTACCTGTTACTAATCCTACTCAACAACTTGTGTACCATTTCAATTTACATTCTCTCCAATATTGTTGCAAATATGTGATCCTTGAGAATAACTTCATTATATATAAATGGTGATGTGCCTCAGTCTTCTGACATCTTTTTTATCTTTGGCACATTCAAAAGCTTCACCGACCCTGACACCTAGATCTATAAGGGTTTTTTTGAATTGCGTTTACAAATACAGCTGATAACCAGAATGAAGGTTAAATGATAGATTGTTTGCTGTTTAGCATATCTTTATAGAAATAACATTCTGGGCGTATATACCAAAATTTTAATTTTAAAAATATTAACACATGATACATACATGTACACCTGTATTCAATGTACAAATTACTGATAAGGAATCTCTAAACTAGTTGTCAGCCACAGAAAGATTTTTATAACTCTAAAAACAAATGGATAGTTTGACAAGTTTCATTTTTTAACAGAAAACAATACTTGGTATCATCTTTACTTATAAATCGAAAAATGTTTCGTCATAAGTACATAATCATTATTTTATAGACTGACATTATCCTAATATTCATATTTTGCTGACAATGTTCAATGTCTTTGGTGAGCTCCAACTGCAACACTGAAGTATGCATTTGTAAAACTGTTTGCACAGGTCTCGATACTTTCCTTGTTGAAGTCATCATTTTCATCAAAACTGCCATCTTCTTTTTCTATGACATCAATGACTCCTCCAATGTTATTTTCTTGCACAAAGCCTTCGGGTAGTGTGGTCTGGCTTCTCTCATCTGGCCTCATTTTGTGCACAATGAAAAATACCTTCTGTTGGTCTGGTAAACAAAAAAAAATATTTATACATATAAAGCATTGTATGACACAGCCTGCAAATACATGCAGGGGTCAACATAAGGGCATGCCCACAGGTCCGAGAAATCCAGATTACCAAGGCGGGCCACTAGATTCTGACTGTTAGGGTCCTGTACGTGACAGTGGATTTTTGTCTTACTGTCCCAGGTTTAAAGAAAATTCCATAGTGGAGATCCGCCTGGGGCAGTGCAAAAAATCCTTATGTTGAGCCCTGGCCTGTAGTACAAAAAGGCCTTCAGCTGACAATTTTTGGCCCTTTGTTAATCATCAATGAATAATTTGTTTATAGGTATAAATGTTTGCTTAAAATCCATCATTTATTTCTAAAGAAAATGCATTAATTCTTATTATGGTCTTCCATTGGGATTCCCCTGCGGTTAGGGATTGATAAAGATTTTAGAGCAGTCAAAGCCACTGGACAATTACTTTTTTGTACTAACCTATTTGATAAGCTTGTTAAGAATTAGGACATCATAGTAATGATGTTGATGATGGTTATGACATGGTTATAGGCATAAAACCATCTGGATGACTCATAATATCACAGCTTGCCTAGATATGTTATCTATGCAATTAATTACTAGTATATCAGAAAAGTTGGTTATAGAGGGGTTATAAATAGAATCCTAATAACCACTATAATGGATATGTCATAGATAATAGAAATAAGAAGGAAGTATTGTCCTTATTATGAGAAATCTAAAACTATGGATGAAATAATCAGAATCACTGGTCTTATAGAAATCTCCCATCTCAGAAATTTCAACTTAAAGCAAGCTGATACTTCATACCTCAGTTCATCATAACGAGCCTAATGATGTACCTGACGGCTAGCCTCCGGGGGGGGGGGGGGGGGGGGGGGGGGGGGGGGGGGGGGG